>JAAGAY010004181.1:0-21384 GCA_011801015.1 Ardeotis arabs | reverse complement strand
CTCCAGGGAGACCTGATAGCGGTCTTCCACTACCTCAAGGGGGCCTACAAGAAAGACGGGGAGAGGCTGTTCAGTAGGGCCTGTTGTGACAGGACTAGGGGTAATGGTTTTAAAATAGAGGGAGGTAGATTTAGATTAGATATTAGGAAAAGATTTTTTACACTGAGGTTTGTAGAGCACTGGAAGAGGTTGCCCAGAGAGGTGGTGGATGCCCCAACCCTGGAAACATTCAAGGCCAGGTTGGATGAGGCTCTGAGCAACCTGATTTAGACGGGGATGTCCCTGCTTCTTGCAGGGGGGTTGGACTAGAAGACCTTTGAAGGTCCCTTCCCACCCTAACCATTCTATGATTCTATGATTCTATGATCAATAGACATCATGGTGACATGGCATTGATCCCAAAGTAAAAAAAAATCAAAATAAATTGCTCAGGCATACGGAATAAAAGCATCATTTAACTAGTCATTTATAAAAATAACTGATTAATACAAATGATACAAATATTTAACATGATTATCATCACTCATAAATGAGAGATAAATGTGTCCTATCATGCTCAGATTTCTAAAAGCTCTTAGTTCTTCTCTAGAGAGACCTGATCAAGTGATTCCTGAGTCTATCACCTGAATTACTGTGACTGTGATTATAACTCAAGGACCTGAGATGGAAAGCCAGTGGAAGTACGAGACTGTCAGTTGGTCCTAAAAGAGATAGGTGTCAGGAAACAACAGTGAAGTATCCGCTGAACTTGTTCTATGCTGAGGTCTCATATGTGCCTGTGTAGGTCTGGTATGTGCCATTAGCTATATACCCTGTTGGTTATGTATATACATTCTTTTAAACAGGTGAGAAGAGTGCAATAAGCAAATTCTACCCCAGGAAGCTTACAGGATGTTCAATGAGCCACCAGTTGTAGAGTTTTGCAAACGTCCAGAAGAGTTAACTGAGTTACTTATAAAGTGTTAGAAAAACAAATCTAGCAGTTCATCCATTGAGATCTGTGATTCATAACTGCAAACTGAGGTGTGATGTCTATGTCATTAAGTTAATACCTCCAGTTTTTGAAAAAAATACATCATAAATACTTATTGGCTTTCTGAATACTCTCAGTACATGTGTAAGCTTCCCAAAGAGTAACTCCTTATTTCTAATATTTTAATTATCAGATTGTTATATTTATGATAACCATTTGAAGTGTTATGTATTGCTGATATAGTTTTATTGATGTGTGGGTCGTTTGGGTAACTTATTTTTATTTCACAAAAATTATGTACAAAAAGCATATTGACAAACAGTCAACACATTCAAAAATTGGGATATGGTAAATCTATACTTGCCTTTTCTATGCTCCCCTGAATTATACTGTTTTGCCATGCTGCAGCTGGATTCTCCCCACACACAATTTTTCTGAGGACAAATTGAAAATATCTGGGGCACGCACAGCCCTGCCTGCCTCCCCTCCCAGGGGATTCCCCCTCCCTACCCACAGACCAGGACCCCATGTCAACCCCATAGGGCCATCAGCCCCTGCCCCACTGATGCTGCAGCAGGGCCAGTCTCCAGCTCCCCACAGCCCTTCCCAGTCCCACTATGGGCACTGCTGAGCCAGGCCCACTCTCAGGCGCACGCCCCAGCCCAGCCTTGGCCAGTCCCTGTCCCCAGGGATGTGCCTGACACCCAGGGATGGGGCTTCCCCAGTGCTCCCCAGCTGCCCTGCTCCTGACTAGGGGCTACGGCAGGCTCAGGCTGCCAGGCCCTGCCCTGTCACCAGCCTGACAGGGGAGCCCCTGTCACTCCTGGCCCCAGGCCCACATGGAGCTGCAGCCCATGTAGCACCTTGACAATATTTAGTGAAAGAACCTTGCCTCCTTTGTGGCAGCACTTGATATCATAAAATAAATAAATTGTGTTGCAAAAAGAATACATATTGCCTTAGGATTAAGGAAATGGAATGTCATACCAGAGAACACAATTTATTATGTCACTGAATTCCTTTGAGATGTGAGAGAACAGAAGAGAAATGCTGAATGCTTTTCTTGAAGTTAATTCAAGTCATTCTTTATTGTAAAGTTATACCTAGAAAGGGAACAAAGAGCTACCTCCATACAGTAGCACAGGTCCTTTGTTTTGAGACTGTGACTGCAGTGAGTGTTGCTGCCATGTGCTAACCTGGGTTATTTATACAGTCCTTGTGTGATTTTAGCTAGAAACTTCTTAAAGAATCACTTGGATCGGAAAGGTGACTGCTCTGGGGACTCTTTCTGTGCCTCAGTGACTGGAAATCCCCCTGGACATATTCTGCTTCAGCCGAATGATGGAAAGCATTACTAGGAGGTGAATAACCTAAGTTTGAACTCTTTCTCTGCTTAATTTAAAGCACAAAGGTCAGTTTCATAAAACTATTGGTCAGTTAGCCCAGCACGAATGTAAAATAAAATGCGAGATCAGTAAACATGCAGATAAATGACAAAATGGAGAAAGTTCAAGCAGATTTTGTAGGAGGGGCAGGCCAGGCCTCACAAATCTATTGCAATCTTTGTAGACATCACCAAATATACAGGGAAAAGAAACTCAGCAGATATAGTGTACTTAAACTACTAAAGTTTTTTATGTTCTCATCTGAAAAAGACAACAATTTTTCTTGAAATAAGGCACAAAGTCCTCTTGTAGAGTGATGCATGGTTAACAGATAGAAAATAAAAGGTAGGAATAAATTATTAGTTCTCACAATGAAGAGATCTGCTGAGATATCTGTTCGGCATAAATGACCTGGAAAAGGTGATGAACGGTTATGTGACAAGGTCTACTGATTTTTTTACTACTCTGAATAACTGTGATGGTAAAATTATGTGAGAGTGTTTCAAGAGTTGAGTGACTGAAGGATAAAAGGACGGGTAAAATTCAACATCAGTAAATGCTAACTAATGCACATGAGACAGCCCTAACTAAAAATACATAGTGATGAACTCTGATTTAGTTATTACTGCTCAGGAAAAAAAAATTGTTTTCATTGTGTGTGTGTTTTCATCTTTCATAGTTCATACCACGTAAGAGCAGTGGCAACAAAAAAAAATGGCTTCTCTTTTGGAAAACTGAAAAATACTCCCCAAATTAATAAAATAATAACTAGATGACATTACATGAACTTGTTGAGCAGAAATTTTAAAAACATTAGGAGGAAATAATTTTATACCAAACATAATATAGGATTGTAAAATTAAATAATATAGGATACTGTTGGTGTCTAACATATAAATAGTTTTTTTAAATTATCAAATAAATTAATGGACTAAATGTCCACTAGTGATGTGATCTCAGCTCAGAAATTCCTTAAGTATGAAAGACATTCTAAGAAAGATATCTCTCCTGGGACAATTCTACTTTATACTAAACACTAATGGCAGGAGTAGTTATACTAAAATGTAGGTTATTAAATAAATAAATTGTTTTATGAATAATTTATAAATAAGAATATTTTTAAATAAATAAAAGGTCAGATTTGTTTTATACTAAATGCTAATTTTAAGAAATGGAGGATAACTTTCCCATGTCTCTGATGTTATGGAGCCATTTTTGGGTTATGGAATCAAGTCTTCAGTTTTTAGTTTCTCTAGTCAAGTGAATACCATTATCTTATAGAAACTCTACAGCAGTGATGGTATTTTCTAAGAACCTGCAAATGCACATTTCAGATCTTGTAAGAGAGACATTAAGTGTTCAAATTAGTGGGATATTCTGAGAAGATTCTTAATCACTTATCCTGATGCTATTTTATTTTGTATAGAAGCTTTAAATATATATTTAAACAATAACTCTGTAATATGGTGGGATGTGCCTTCACACAGGGTATATGTCATTTCAGAGCATACTTTGATATTTTACTATGAAATGAAACATAGTCAATGTGAAATCTTTAAAGCAAACTACCCAAATCTTACACAGGGAGAAAACTTGCTTGGATTCTTTCACAAATAGCATCCCTCCCTCTGACTTTCTTCCTGAAGGAGGTGACTGTCTTCTCCTGTATTGTGTGATTTAACACTACCTTCTTCCATTTGGCTATAGGATCAATCCTACTTCTTCCTCCTCCAGCAATACATGAAAACTTTGAAGTTTTAAAGTAATATGCCTGCAATAGAGAACGGAGGAAGAGTCTTTGCCTTTTCATAGGAGATTAGTCTTTAGTTCTGAAAAATCTATATGCAGACAGTGGAAAAAATTAAAGCCAATGCCCAAAATAAATATGACAGTGAAGAACCCATCCCCAAATGCCTGCTGAAGTCACATGGTGTAACAAAGTAGTAGCACAGGAAAGCAATATTTTGCAATATAATTTGACATATATCCCTTACTATTATTTTATATGTACTAATAAACTCTGAACTGTCTTATAATACAGGTTTACTTTTCCCATACTATACAATAATAAAAAGTATTAATTTCTACTTTAACAACAGTACACATTACTGTGCTTGTGTGTACATGTTGAATGTGTCGCTGCCCTAAGTCTTCAAAGTCTTCTACACATGTGTAATGGCCTCTGCCTGTTGAAACTCTACTATTTTTCTCTTAATTTGTTTGTGTTCAGACAGATCTTCTTTAGTAATTTACCTTTGTTTGTGTTCACTTCTATTCCACAAGTTCCATAAACAGGTTAAGTTTCTAGATTAAAATTAAAACCAATAAAAATCAATAAAAATGTTTGTGTTTCTGATCAATTCAAATACTACAGAGATAGAATTAAGCACATAAGCATGTGCTTAATTTAATACATTTGATTATTGGGGTTTTTTTCAGTTTAGGATTTAGCTCCCTTTTCAGTAAAATTTCCAAAGAATTTGTGACTTTTTCATCATCTATATTTTAGCAAGGCTGGCATTACATTTCTGACTCATTGAATCCATGGTATTTTTTTAAACTCTAATTTATTTATTTCTTGGAATGTAACATATTTGATCATTAATTTCAGTCTGATGTTAATTTCAGAGCATAGTCAACAGTAGTACCTGTTCTAGGCTTCCAGCTAGTGTTATATGTCTTCTTAAGTCATCTTTTCTATGTACCTTATAATCATGCTGAGATCTTGCAGGTCTTGATGTGTTTATGAAAAATTCTCAGTGGTAGCAAGCGCTATGCAGTGGAGAAAGATTTATATATACCAAATGTAGAGGAGAACAACATGTCAAGTAGGCAAAGAGTGAGCCTGTGTATTATATTTTACAGAATTAGAACTGTAAACTTCTTCAGCTTTAAGAAGTATTCTTAATAAGAATTATTACCTGTTTTGTACAGTGCCTAGTTTTTTGTAGGTATGACTTAAAACAAATAATATATTATAATAAGGATCAGGTAAGGAAGGTTAAAGCCCTGACAGAATTAAATCTGACCAGGGAAGGCAACGACAACAAAAAAAAAGCTTCTTTAGGTACTTCTGGTATAAAAGGAAGAGCAGGGAGAATGTGGACCGTCTCCAAAAGGAAATGGGAGACATGGTTACCCAGGACATGGAGAATGACTTTTTTGCCTCAGTCTTCACCAGCAAGGGCTCTAGCCACATCGCCCAAGTCACAGAAGGCAAAAGCAAGGACTGAGAGAATGAAGAACTGCCCACTGTAGCAGAAGAGCAGGTTTGGGACCATCTAAGGAACCTGAAGGTGCACAAGTCCATGGGACCTGATGAGAAGCATCCACGGGTCTGGAGGGAACTGGTGGGTGAAGTTGCCAAGTTACTGTCCATCATATTTGAGAAGTTGTGGTAGTCTTGTGAGGTTCTCACCAACTGGAAAAGGGGTAAAATAACCCCCCTTTTTAAAAAGGGAAATAAGGAAGACCTGGGGAACTACAGGCCAGTCAGTCTCACTCCTGTGCCTGGCAAGGTCATGGAGCAGATTCTCCTGGAAACAATGCTAAGACACATGGAAAATATGGAGGTGACTGGTGACAGCCAACACACCTTCACTAAGGGCAAATCATGCCTGACCAATTTGGTGGCCTTCTGTGATGGGGTTACAGCATCAGTGGACAATGTATGACAATGTATGTCATCTACCTGGACTTATGCAAAGCATTTGACACTATCCCGCACAACATCCTTGTCTGTAAACTAGAGAGATATGAATTTGACAGACAGACTGTGGACAAGGAACTGACCTGATGGCTGCCACTCAGAGAGTGGTGGTCAACAGCTCAATGAACAAGTGGAGACCGGTGACAAGTGGCATTCCTCAGGGGTCAGTATTGCGACCGGCCCGGAAGTTTAACATCTTTGTCAGTGACATGGACAGTGGGATAGAGTGCACCAATGACGCCAAACTATATGATGCAGTCGACACACTGGAGGGAAGGGATGCCATCCAGAGGGACTTTGACAGGCTGGAGAGGTGGGCCCATGAAAACTTAATGAAGTTCAACCAGGCCAAGTGCAAGGTCCTGCACACGGGTCAGGGCAATCCCAGGCACAAATACAGGATGGGTGGAGAATGGAGTGAGAGCAGCCCTGAGGAGAAGGACTTGGGGGTGCTGGTGGACGAGAAGCTCAGCATGAGCCGGCTTGCAGCCCAGAAAGCCAACCACATCCTGGACTACATCAAAAGAAGCGTGGCCAGCAGGTCAAGGGAGGTGATTCTCCCCCTCTGCTCTGCTCTGGTGAGACCCCACCTGGAGTACTGCATCGAGCTCTAGAGACCCCAATATAAGAAGTACATGGACCTGTTGGAGCGAGTCCAGAGGAGAGCCAAGAAGATGATCAGAGGGCTGGAGCCCCTCTTCTATGAAGACAGACTGAGAGAGTTGGGGTTGTTCAGCCTGGATAAAAGGAGGCTCTATGGAGACCTTGTAGCGCTCTTCCAGTACCTAAAGGGAGCTTATAAGAAAGATGCGGAAAAACTCTTTTGCAGTGCCTGTTGTGATAGGACAAGGGGTAACAGTTTAAAATACAAGCAGACAGATTCAGATTAGACATCAGGAAAAAAATTTTTTACAATGAGGGTGCTGGAACACTTGAACAGGGTGCCCGGAGAGGTGATAGATCCCCCATCCCTGGAAACATTCAAGGCTAGGTTGGAGGAGGCTCTGAGCAACCAGGAGAGTTTGATCAGAACAACTTTAGGGATTTCTTCCAAGCCAAACTGTTCTGTGATTCTGTGATTCTGTAATAAAAGCACATATTTAAGATCTTCAAAGATATACCAACCCTACATCGAAAGAGGAGAAAAACAGAGTGAAAGTGCAGAGAAGACTTCACATTTCAGTCACAGAAGTAATCTAAAATTTGATACCCTGATGTTAGGAATGGAAGAAAAACAATTCTGAATATCATTTTAGAGATGTAGAGGGTAGAAGGATGTTTATGTAAAGGGCCAAGAAGGTAAATCATGTAAGGGAGAAAGAATTCAGAGAAATAAAAAAAAAAAAATCAAGACAAAATATATCTCCAAGTTTTTAGTCAAATACTCATCACTAAAGATTCCCTTATCTATTATACTATCCATTGGCATCAGGCTGTCACAAACTATATCATATTAAGGACTGTTTTACCATGTGTCTGTTGTAAAATAGGCTTTAAAACCATAGTGAAATCAGTATTCTTTATAGCCTTGTTATTAGGATTCAAAGTTTCTGCAACAATGAAAAATGCTATTGAAAAAGAATTAAATTTAATAATCAGACTATTAACCAAGGATATTTGCTGCACATTACAGAGAGACAAATTAAAAAGATTACAATAGTTTCCAGAAAACATCTGTTAAACAATGTCAAATTGATGACAAAGAAAATTGAGTTCCCTTTGCAGTTAAATTTAATCCAGCTGTACCCAGCTATAAAAGTGCTATCAAAAGCAGCTATTCATTTGCTGTTAATTCAGAAATGTTATTACTAGGAATCCTTAATACCCGAGACCTAACTTTGTGCCAAATTGTTTAAGTTGTTTGGGGTTTTTTTTTTCTGAATTGATGGAAATATGGATAGACAAGTTGACTTAAGCTTCTTCTTCTAGACGATAGAGGTACACCTTTATTGTCTGCCATTAGAATAAAAAGGTACGAAGCCAAGTTTCATTTTCCTTTGACTTCAAGTAAAGAAAAAAGATACCGTTTGTTAAAATCAGTCATTTGAGAAAAAAACACAGATAGTTTCTTTTACTTAGCCTTTTAAAATATTTAGGATTCAAAAGATAAGTATAAGAATTCATACTGATAAACTATTATCTGTTTTTCAATCAAATACAGTTTCCTTTGAAGTCAATAGAAGAGTTTCTGTTGACATTACTGAATTTTCATCTCTTAGAATATCCCTTAGATGAGGATTGAGGTTTTTTTGTTTGTTTGTTTTAGGAATAAGAAGTACTTTAATTCCTGAAAGTAACTGCTATGTCCGTGTTAGTAAATAGTGCAGTCCAATGAGAAGAGATCTATAGAGTGACAGTTGGTACTGAAACCTATGTCCGTGTTACATGCATTTCAGAAGGCTGGACTAGTTCTACTCTGGACTTGTGGACTGAGTGGCTACTAGTAGTTAAATATAGTTGCTTGATTTGGTTTTGTCCAAAAGAACTATAATTGGTAAGCTCTAAGACCTGTCTGCAATGTTAAATAAAATGCAGTGAGAAGGAATGATCAGGAGGCTGGCCTCAGAAGCACATCTGTTACCCAAACTAAAATACTAATACAAAAGGAACCCAATATGACTGGTTTGTGATAAATTAGATGCTATTAAATCATGCTGATTCACACCTTTCCATACAAATTAATTTCAAAGATGGTATCAGGATGGTAAAATGAACCTCAATCTCCCCTCATTCTCCTCCCCTGAGGACCTTACTGTGTAGTTCTACACTTTCTAATAGTTCAATTTGAATACTTTTTGATTTCTTTATAGTTCTTTTTCTTCATTCATGTATTGTAGGATTTAGGTTTTTTATTTTTTTTATGTGGAGAACTTATTTCTGACTTATGTATCTATTTAACCTATTCCTTTGAGTAACAGAGAATAACTACCTAAAATTCCAGCAGTTTCATGTAGTAGGATCTGATTTGGTTTAAGTTGTCCTCTGAAGAAAGTATTTTTTAGTAACAAGCTCCTGCCTTACTAGTGGCCAGGATAAGTAAATTTTAATTAACTGCTGAAGACCTAGTTTAAATCTTTATTGGACATTATTGCTTCATTTTATCTTGAAATAAATTTATTTTTTCCATTTCTCTTTCCCATTTCCCCCCCTCAAATTTTATATCAATAAATGTAAAATTAATAAAATATAAAGTTCTAGAAATGGAACTAAATAAGTAAGAGTTAAAATAATGAAGTAATGAGACACTGTAGAATCTTAGCATTATAGGACAGCTCAGTCTGGAAGAGACCTCAGGATGACTCTCAAAGCTGATAAGATACTGCCAGGCTGCTTGGGGCTTTATCCATTATGGTCTTGAAAACCTATGAGAATAGAGACTTCACAACCTCTCTTGGCAATCTGTTTCACTGCTTCACTGTCTTCATGGTGGAAAAAAAGTTCCCCTTGTATCCACCTTGGACATCTCTTGTTTTGACTGGCTCTGTCTTGATGACCTCCTTGTAGGCATTGGTAGGCTGCTATTAGCTGTCCGCCAAAGCTGTCCCTTCTCCAAGCTGAACAAGCAAACTCACTCAGCCTCTCTTCACAGAGCAAGGGCTCCAGCTCCCTGACCATCTTGCTAGTCATCTATTGAACAAACATCTGCTTATTAATGTCTTTCTTATATTGGAGGGGACCCAAGTCTGGATGTAGTATTCTAAACTGATCTAACAAATACAAAGCAAAGGACAATAATGATTGTCATGGCTGTGAGCTAATTCTCTCTTCTGGGAGCTTAGTTGACTGAGTCCAAGGTTGACTGAGTCTAAGGTTGCCTGAGTCCAACTGCTAAGTGCTGTTATGAAGAAAGAGAGAAGTGAGGATCTGCCCCTCCTTCCCTGGATAGATCCTTTTCAGCAGAGGCTCTTGCACTTGGACTCCACCTAAGCAACAGTGCAACTGTGCAGCAGCCATATCTACTCCCAGTCTTGTACTGCATTGATTCTACCCTGATCCTAAACCACTGAATTGCTTTCCAGATTGACTTTGGACCTGCCTCGTTACAGCGGACTTGCTGTGTGATCGCAGAACTTAGACTGACTCTAATCGCCATCTCCACACCTATCTTGATCCTAACGTAAGTAAGGCTTAGCTTTCTGACTCATCATTAGTGAGGCTGGTACCCTCTCCCACTCCTCTGTCACCCTCAGCTCCCAATTTGTCCTTCCTCATGGAGCAGTCCACCTCTGCAACTCCCTGACAATCACTTCTGTTGCACTTCTGATATGCCAGAGCACACTGTGGGCTCAAGTTCAACTCATTGCCTACCAAGATTCCCACTGTCTTTTTCAGCTGAGATGCTCCTTAGTGAGTCCCCAACTTGCACTGTTGCGAAAGGATCTTCCTTTCCACTTGCAGGACTTTTAATTCATCCTTTTAAAATGTATTGGCTTAAGGTAATATCAACACAAACTATTTGCATTATTTCTTAAGAAAATAACCATGCCTATACTAAATCTTAAAACCTAATATTCTGCAAACAAGCAATTATAAAAAAAAGAAAAGTTCATTAAAATGAAAACTCTAAGACAAGAATTACTCTCAGATATCACAAAAGAAGAACAGTTTAATGGAATTCATTTTCATAATACACACTGTCTTATGGAAAGTAAACAAATAAAAATGGAAACAGCAGCTGTGGCTCAAAATTACCATCAAACACCTAAAAAATAACTGAAAATAGTAATTAAGAGGGAAAGTCCATTGGCAGAGCTGACAAAGCTTCTTACAATGCTAATATCATTATCGAATGCAAGAAGAAACAGTCACCACAAACAAATAAGATTATCATGGCTGCATTTTTTTAACAACTTGTTTTTCCTTATCTTTTTTTTCTTTTCTGTCTTTATTAAAAAAAAAAACCCTAAAATTTGCAGCCAGTGACTGTAAAATATATGTTCTTTTTCAAATAAAGCATTATGACAGGAATGTTGTGAGTGTTACGACCAACTACAGGGTTGGTAGGCTCTGATTCAGCATACTGAAACTTAACATGCATCACAGCTTTAATGAGACAGGTGTATTCACATACTTAGTGTTAGATCTCATCTTTTAGTACTTCGCAGAGTCAGACTTTTAATGAAATACACCACTTAAGTCTATAATAAGATAGTATCTTGGGTGTGACAAATATGTCTCTTAAAAATACATTGTGCAACTGAGATTCATTGCTATAATCTTCATGGAAAGAGTTTCTTTCCTTGGCCTTATGACTACTGAATTGCATAGAATATCTCTCTTATCACCTACTGGTGTAAAAATAGGGTTTGCGTCAATATAAGTATTAATTTTACAATAAACATTTATTTTTCTCAATTCCTCACATACACTTTACTGACTCACAGGTATTAGGAACAAAATCACAATTTCAGATTAAGACATGGGATTAATTGAATGAATGGGGGAGGGACAGAGACACTGCAGTGCTTAACTTAAATGCATTTAGCCCTAAATTCTAAGCATAAGAAGAAATACACACTTCACAGATGAGATACAAAGATTTATATGCTGAGTAGAGAGCTACAAGCTAAGAAGAAAATGATATCTGATGAATGAATATGAGAGAATTGTTTTTGAAAAGATGCCTCTGTCAACAAAGGAAGTAGAACCAGGATTCTCGCTTACAGCTCATTTCAAAATGTCGAGCACCCTTTAGGTAGCCTTGATATTTAAATAAAACAAAATTTTCTAAACTTGTATTCTTTATTTTTACAACAGCTTACAAACTAAAGCATTCACCTAGAGAGAGGAAAACCCTAGTCTGTTTTCTTGCTAACCTCAATGGATACAAATACAGTTCTTAAACCATACAAGCCAGAGTTCCACTCTGCACTCTTGCCTTCGTTGGAAAGCTGATTCACCTGCACACTGCAAGATTCATGGGGCACAAACACTGTCACGTGGAGCTATGTGTTTAGTGACAGTGAGAATTCTCATTGTCCAAGATCTACTTTCTACAACCAGGATAATTTTTGTAATTTTTATCCAGTTCAAATGGATACAGTATAGAATGTATAGAAAGTGGTGAAATAGCAATTTAGAGCTTACATCTCCCAAATCAGTGTTTTAAGATAGTAAATGACCTAACAGTTATCTACAGTCACATCATTTGTAAAATCTCTTTTTTTTTCTGGTTTCATCAGTCTTCAAGTTTTTCCAGTACAGTGGTATAACTTCCCGAGGTGGAGCTGAGAAACCATAGCTATTAGCTTAGTATACGAAAATATAGGCACCTATGCCACCCCTTCAATTGCATTTTAAAAGTTATGTTACCAATGCTCAGAAGACAGTCTTGGGCCCTAGAATCAGAGTGAGAAGTGTCTTTGCCAGAGTCAAATACCTGAACTGTGTTACAGAATCACAAAATGGCTGAGGTTGGAAGGGACCTCTGAAGATGATCTTGTGCAACCCCCCTGATCAAGGCTTTTGATTATCTCCAAGGATGGAGACTCCACAACCATTCTTGGCAACCTGTGCCAGTGCTGTCACCCTCACCATCTCCTTATGGTCAGACAGAACAGCCTGTCTTTTGGCTTGTGTCCATTGCCTCTTGTCCTATTACTGGACACCACTGAAAAGAGCCTGGCTCTGTCTTCTTTACATCCTCCTGTTCTGATTTGGTTTAGTGAGAGGGGGGCCTAAGGTGGTAGCTTCTGTAGGAAACTGCTAGAAGTTGCTCCCCTTTGTTCAGTGGACTCAGCCAGGCCTAGGGCGGACCCGCTGCTGGCCAAGGCTGAGCCAATTGGTAGCAGAATGTTCCATGTTAACGCTTCTATGATAACATATTTAAGAAGGGGAAAACAGAAAAAAAGAGGAGAAGAGAAAATGTGAAGGAGCTGAGCCGGGGCAGAGAGGGGGAGGCGCAGGCCTCATGGGCCTTGCAGGCCTCACCCTCTGGCCTCCTGCCAGGCAGCCGACTGGGCCCGACTGGGCCCAGCCTGGCTGCAAGAAGTGGAGAGGAGATGAGATGTGAATGAGATGTAAAAAGATCCTGAGAGGCATCTGCCAGCCTGTTGTGAAGAATTTTTCTTGTGAGAGGAATGGCTGTAGACGCCAAGGTCAGTTCAGAAGGAGAGGGAGGAGTAATGTGGCTCCTGGCCAAGATTCCCCTGCAGCCTGTGGTGAGGACCATAGTGGAGCAGGTTGTCCTCCTGCAGTCCATGGAGGTCCACAGAGGAGCAGAGATCCACCTGCAGCCTGTGGTGAGGACCATGGTGGAGCAGGTTGTGCTCCTGCAGTCCATGGAGGTCCACGGAGGAGCAGAGATCCACCTGCAGCCTGTGGAGGACCCCATGTTGGGGCAGGCGGATTCCTGAAGGAAGCTGTGGCCTGTGGAGGGCCCACTGGGGCAGCCGTTCTGGAGGGACTGCACCCCGTGGAAGAGATGACCCATGCCGGAGCGGTTTCACGAAGGACTGTGGCCTGTGGGAGGGACCTCATGAAGGAGCAGGGGAGGAATGCAAGGAGTTTTTCCCCCAGCAATGAAGCAGCGGCGTAAAACAATGTGTGATGGACTGACTGCAACCGCCATTCCCTCTTCCCGCCTGTGCCACGGCAGCAGGGGAAGGTAGTAGAGATAATGTTAAGTTCGGGAAGAGGAAGGGGTGGGGGGAGGTTATCTCATTCTCTGTCTCATTCTCCTGCTAGTTTTAGTAATAAATGAATAGTTTTCCCCAAGTTGAGTCTGTTTTGCCCATGAAGGTAACTTTAAGAATTTCTCCCTGTCCTTATCTCAAACCTCGAGCCCCTTTTCTTATATCATCTACCCCTATTCTCTCGGAGGGTGGGGGGAGTGAGAGAGAGACTGAGTAGTCTGGTCCTGGTCGGGGCTGAACTACGACAACTCCATTCAGATGTTTTTACACATCGATAAGATCCTCCCTGAGCTTTCTGTTCTCCGGGCTAATCAGTCCAGTTCTCACAGTCTTTCCTCATAGGAGAGCTGCTCCAGACCCTTAATCATCTTCGTGATCCTTCACTGAACATTCCCCAGTACTTTCTTTTTTGTACTAAGAATCCAGAACTGGATAATCCAGAACTGGACACAATACTACAGGTATGGCCTCACTAGTACTGAGCAGAGGGGAAAGATCAGCTTCCTGGACCTGCTGGCAATACTCTTCCTAATGCAGCCCAGGATACCGTTATCCTTCTTTGTCACAGGGGTACATTGCTGGTTCCTGGTCAGCCTAAGTCCTTTTCTGCAAAGCTGCTTCCAGCTGGTCAGGCCCAGCATGTACTGGTGCATGAGGTTATTCCTCCCAGTGTGAAGGAGGGAGACAAGCAAAAAAAGTGAAAACTGTTGAAGTACAAAAAGAAAACATAACTTCATGCTGTTCTGTGTTTCGTATTGACCAAAACTTCATGAATCCTTAATAAGCACCTGGGATTTTTGATTGGCCCTTTGGGATTTTGGGGATTTTTGGTTCTCTTGGTCCTTTGGATTTTTGTGATTTTTGGTTGACCTGTCTTCCCAAGTTCTGCAAAGAGCAGATAAGCAATTAAATAAATTTATTGTCTGGTCACTGAGCTTTTTTTAATACTCTGGTTATCCGTGTAGGTATATTGTCCTCACTGTCAAGCACTTCAAAATATGAAACATGAAGTACCTTTTATTGAAGCAAATCATGATAATACCACAATTTACAATGGTTAATTATTTAATATTCAGATGTCAAAACCTGAACTAGGAATGAATGGTATGACAAACCTGCCTGTTTTTTCTGGTCTGTTTCTGAACTCTTTTTGGTAAAATATGCCTACCTGACAGTCATTTCAGCAGTGAATCATATTAGATTTTAAAAAAACTTCAGAGGTCTTAATGATATTTTCCATCTGCCTGACATGATGCACTGGAGTCTGCACCACTCAGAGCTGAGGGTTAGGTTAGCTCCATCAGTTGAGCTGTGGCACAAATTTGGCTCTTCTACTCACCTGAGTGAACTAAACTGCAAATTTGATCTTCAGAAGTAATTTTGCCACTAGTAGCCTAATTCCACATTCAAGAGAATGCAGAATTTTGACCCATAATGGAAAGCCTGAACACTTCATAATCACTGGACAGAGCCCTAACAGTACTTTCTTTAATTTATGCTCATCAGAACAGGAGTCAATTCCTTTATTTCAAAGCTCAGGGCAACTTACTTTCTTCAGGCTTCATCCTTCATAATCTATCCCTCCCTTTCATCACCTCAATCACATGCTCACCACTAGTGTTATTTCCAAAAATAGAACTCCAAACAGTCAACGTAAAAGACTGCACAACAAACATTGAGGTGAAATAATAATATATATAAATAAAGCCTTTCAAAACTACTTTTAATTTTTGTTTCTATTCACTGTCTAGAGTGGGAAAGAATTTTCAGTTCAAGTCTTCTAGCTATCAGACACAGGTTCTGTTCAATAAGTTAACAAAATATTAACAGTTAACAACTGATATTTGTATGGACAGAAATATCCTGAAACAGCTATTGTGTAATTTCCAAATATCTATTTTTTCATATCAGAGAAATATCAAAGCAGATGGGATTATTTGGTCACTAGATGTCAGCAGTATGTGGAATTAATGAAGTGGAATCATAACAAAAGTAGAACCTCCTGTTATAAAAAGACAGAGGAACTGCTAACATAGTGAGATTTTGTTTTGATTACATATTTAGAAAATTATATAACCCTCATCATAATGATAATGCAGTTCATCAGTGAATATAAACATCAACAGTCTGATAAATAAGAGAACCCTCAGGTTATCTCCATTAATGTTTTAATATAATTTCAATATAGTATTATTTTAATTATTTAATTTGCATCATAGCATGCCATCCTTATATCCACTAATATGTAGTTCCTAGCAAGAAAGATTTGACATCCCTAGAAAAATTTCCTTCTATAGCTGCTGAAAAAAAGAAGCTGTTTTCAATCTTTTTAATGGCTTTGGAGACTTTTGTGATTTTATTTTATTTATTTTTTATTCTGCGAGAAGGACGCTTAAAAAAGCAACTCCTATCTATCATTCCTATCATATACTAAGTATAGAACTGCGATCTGTAATTCATTGCCTAACTGCTATAAGAACAAGAAGCTTTTTTGCATCCAAGAAGGTCTGCGTTGTTCTTTTTCTTCTCTTTACAATGAAACCTATAGATTTATAGATTATTACACACTGACGCGTTCTATTAGCACTCCTAGTTCTTATCGTAGGACATATTTCTGTGACATGCTCCTGCTTCATCTGCCTCTATTAATTCAGGATCTTAATCAAGATCAGTCAAGACCAAGAGAACAGTATCTTGCAGAATAGTGTTTCCAAATAGAGAAAACTCAGTATTTTTTTGTATTATTGAGGTGAGGCACAAATACTATGTCTGGTTTGTACTGTGTGTACTTTGAGGTGGTTGCATGGGCCCATCTCTGCAAGATTTCTTAGTGAGAGACTAATCCTTTAGGCCACACTTAGAATGAGTTTAGACTCAGTGTGGGTATGACAGGAAGAACTGCAGGTTATTTTAGTGTAGTAGAAAAATGTAAAGTTGAAAACAACTTTCACTTAATAACGTTCAAAATAGCAATGTCAAATCTAAAATTGCAATCATGCAGAAAGAATCTCTCAGTGAAATGAATCTACTTTACTGTGTTCCCATAACAATAACATACAATATTAATTATTTTATTCCATTTCTGACATATCACAGGTATGCATGCATCCACTTAAAAACGAAATAACTCAGCTTTCCTCTTTTTTAGCATTGCAAATACATGTGAAAATGTTCAGCCGATGTACCTATAATTTTGCTTAGGCCAATGAATAGCAGGCCAGATGATGAATGAGTAGACTCTCACTATAAGTAACATGGTACTGTCCCTGCAAAAGTAAGACTTCTTGTCTGTATAATAAAATACTACTCAGTATCAGTGAAGGTGAATATTAAACAATGTCAGCTTTCATGATACTTTGAAAACTGGGAAACAGTGCTTCATTTATGGCATTTACTAAAAAAAAAAATTTATTTGGACAAATTCTACCACAAGAAAACATCTGCCACCTTCAGACTGCTTGCCATGATATTTTTGTAGAAGATTATTTTCTAGATTTGAACCAGTCTGAATAAATATGATACTAAAAAGTAGCTCTATATCATGCAGTTTTATCAAACTGTTTATAATTGTTTGTATATTTTTTCTCTGTTGTCACCACCCTTCTGTTGGACTTTCATGCTTTGAAGCCAAAGGTCATATAGTACTTAAAACCAGACTGCATAGTATGCCTAATGAAATGATAATTCTGTGGCCTATAGCAACATTAAATGTTCTCTTATAGTTACAGATGTGAAGAGAACAAAATTAGTAAGCTCCTGATATATCCTAAGGAAATGATATTTAATCTGTCCAGTTCATTTGTATCCATAATTTAAAAAATATAATATTTGGTAAGGGTAAATTTTGAACATATATTAAAATAGACAGGAACATTTTTGAGACACTAGCATATGAAGACAATAATAAAAAATTAAGAACATCTGTACACATGAACAATTCTTTATGAAAAAACAGAAATGGCTTCTACTCCCATTTAAGCTAGGAAGGGTTTGGATTTTGCCTTCAGTGATTGTTGCATTAGAACCAGTGTGACTTTGCTAGATCTTTTTTTTTTTCCCTCTTGTCTAATGTCGATAAACCATCCTCTTGGCCACCATTGATTTTAACTAGACCAACAACCTGGATGGAACATGCATATAGAAGTTAATGTTGTCAGTGGCAAGAATCTAGCTTTTTTGAACAGGCTTTCAATATAAAACTGAAATTATAATGCAATAGAAAGCAAAAAATGTAGAGAGAGATCTTTATTTCAGATGTAAAAAGAAAGTCATAAACAATTATATAGAAAGGAAAGATTTAAAAAATATTAAATAATCCTTTTTTATATCTGTCTTCAAATATTGTTTTCCTAATATGAACCTGCTGGAGCAAAAGTAGCACTAGTTCTAAAAAGAAAAATTTTGTTTTAATTCTCTATGTTTTAACATAACATAACATACTAAGTAAATTAAACTCCTTAATAATCTTCTATATTTTCCCATTTTATCTAAAGATTACACTGTTGTTCAGCTATAATATTCCTCCCAGAAATAAAATCATTAACCACCTTGGCATCCACAAAAGGAAGTTATGTTTTTTTTTCTTGTGATCTCTAGGGTACAAAACCTGAGGAAGATATTAGTTTTTAATTATTTGGATCCATTGATCTGGATTTACCGTGTTGAATATACAGGTACTCCTCCTTCAATAAATTTCAGTGTAATGCAAACAAAGAAGACATTCACAATTCAATGTTGTTTAAATGTCATACATCATAGGATATGTTTTCCCCCAATAGGATTAATAATGAAAAGTGAAAGGTATTCATACTGACAAACTTTAAATTTTAATTACGTATGTTATGAAATAGATTCCATAGGCTTCTTCTGCAGTTTGTGGAAAGACAAACTCCTTCAGAAAACAATTAAGTGTGCATATGTTAGGTTCCTAATCTGAAACATTCTGTAGAGAAGCTACCAATTGTGCATGTAAAAGGGATGCAGGGAGACTGGCCAGGTAACTTCTGTCCCTAATGTTAAGTATTATAAATAGCTCCCCAGGTTTTTCTCTTAGGGAACTATCTCTTTCTGGTGCTCTGCTTTTCATTTTATTGGGTCTTGCTGACTGTGGAAAATTCAGATGTTCGTGGGTAATATTTCCAGAGACTCTCTTCCCACAGAACCCTGAAAGACTTTGATGACACAAGTGAGGGAGAATTGAAAGCTATGTTAATTTCAGCAGCCTTTCTCTCAGTATTTCAGGCAGAAAAAAAAAAAAACCAGAAACACCCAGGTTTTTGCTGAGTGACTTTTATTTCAGAACTCAGGATCCCAAACTTTTGGGGAATGTTGAAAGAGCATATGTAAAAAAGAAAAGATCTTCGGTGCATTTGGGGTTTTTTTTTCTATATGCAGATACAGAGATGATCAGAAAGCTTTTAGCTTTCAAGAGGGAAATACTACAATTTCTAATGCTAATTTGTTTTCCTGCTAACAGTGACAGACTGAGTAGAGCTAATATACAGAATAATCTTATGCATAAATCAGTAATACATTCATCTGTATTAATGAATTTCATTTTCTTTATTAAAACACAAAGAATCCACTGAAGAAGGTGCTTGGAAAAACATGTTTATTTTCTTTGTACATTGCTTACTATTTATTGTATCCAAAGACAGACAGATTTAGGAAGTGAGGGCTATTGTATGTAGATATTTATTCTGCAACTCATCATGGTGGGTTGGTCTTGGCTAACACCCAAACTCTCACTCAAACACTTGCTCATTTCCTCCCTCAATGGGACAGGAGAAGAAAATAGTAGGAACAAGTATGAGAAAGCTTGGAGGCTGATATAAAGACAAGGAGATCGCTTACCAATTAGTGTTGTAGGCAAAACAGACTCCACCTGAGGAGAACTATATTAATTTATTGCCAATTAAAACAAAAAATGAAGTTAGCAGTTCAGGTAGTGGAAAACAAAAAGGCAGATATTAAACCAACACCTTTCCTTCACCTTTCCCAGATTCAAATTCAATCCTTTAATCCAGACTTCTGTATCTTCCAACTAGTGCAGTGGATATTGTCAGTACATAGTAGTTTCTCCCTGCTATCACTTTCCTCTGCTCCAGTGTGGGGTCCTTGCAGGTGACAGTTCCTTTAGGAAAACCCATATGCTCCAGCATGGCCCTCTCCATGAGCTGCAGGGGATATCTGCTCCAGCATCATGGAGCACCTGCTTCTCCTGCTCTGCCCTTGGTGCTCCCTTCACTGCTTCTCACTCTTTTTGTTCGCCCTCTCTCTCTCCGCTCATCACTTTTTGCCCTTTCTTAAATATGTTTTCACAGAGGTGCCACACACTTGACCCTGCACTGCATCCATTTTGGAGCCAGCTAGAACCAATCGTGTCCACCACAGGGCAGCCTATGGCCTCTTCGCACAGAAGCCACTCCCATGGTTACCATGCTACCAAAACCTTGCGTGTATAGCCAAAACACTAAGAAAAAGCAGAAAAGCAAACTAAATCAATTAAGTAGGTTTTTTAAGCATCCTAGGTGTTATATTTCAAAGAAATAAAAGCAAAAGCCACCTGAATGCTCTCTCCTTGTCAAACTCCTTTCTTAATTTTGCAATTTACATGTAACAACGAAAAAAAATCATTCCATACTGCCAGAATTCTCTATTGAACTGTTTGATATTTTTGGTCTTTTCATATTTGTTTTTAGTATTCAGAGTGGTAGCTTTTAATGTAGCATCTGATTCATTTGTTGTCTCCAAAGTATAAATAATTTGCAGTGGCCTCTCTACTTGGTAAAGACAGCTGAATCAGATTTTTTGGACTTCCAACAGCTCCAGGGATAAGCACATATACAGAAAATATACCAGTAAGTTTCAGATTGTTTTATTATTGTTATTCACATGCAGACTTCCAATGTTTCTTTTTCTTTAAAAAAAAAAGTGAGTTAAAGCCAGCTTAAAAATATGATTACTCAACTTCAGCGGATAGAGAAGTCACTCTGCTCACTTCTGACACCACTGCTTACAATTTAAATTATGTGACATCATACTGCAATCTGAAAATTATTACCAGTAAAGTGGAAATAGAAGAAACAAACAAGCAAAAAAAACCCAAATATCAAAATATTTAACAAATTTGTGCCTCAAACAGTGCAGATACAGTTGTCAGTAATATTACAGCATCAAACCAGTCTAATTAAATAAAAGATCTACCTAATGAAAGATCTACAAAATGAAAGAATGTTCGTAGTTCCAGGAAATTCAAAAGGTATAGAATCATAGAATCATAGAATGGTTAGGGTTGGAAGGGACCTTCAAAGGTCATCTACTCCAACCCCCCTGCAAAGAGCAGGAACATCTTTGACTAGATCAGGTTGCTCAGAGCCTCATCCAGCCTGGCCTCGAACGTTTCCTGGGATGGGGCAACCACCACCTCTCTGGGCAACCTGTTCCAGAGTTCTACCACCCTCACTGTAAAAAATTTTTTCCTAATATCCAATCTAAATCTACCTCCCTCTATTTTAAAACCATTACCCCTAGTCCTGTCACAGAAGGCCCTACTGAACAGTCTCTCCCCGTCTTCCTTGTAGGCCCCCTTGAGGTACTGGAAGACCGCTATCAGGTCTCCCTGGAGCCTCCTCTTCTCCAGGCTGAACAGCCCCAACTCTCTCAGCCTTTCTTCATAGGAGA
>JAAGAY010004180.1:0-26230 GCA_011801015.1 Ardeotis arabs | reverse complement strand
TTTTTTTTTTTTTTTTTTTTTTCCTGTGGGGACCTGCAGATCCTATTGAAAGAGGCAAGTTTGCAGGGGATGAATCTGTACTCCAGGCTGTAACATTTGGGTGTGAGTCCAGTCTCCTAAAGAGACTGCAAATCCCATTCAGAAGAGGGTATTGCTGTTGAAATACTGAGGAATTAATAATGCGGGGACTTTGGGTGCTGATAACCTGAATCTATGCAGTCCTTAGCCTGCGTTTGGGGAACCAAACCGCTCTCATTTGAGAGCTTTAATGCATTCTGACAAATATTGGATTTTTTTTTTTTTTAAAATGTCTCTTGTTCTTCCTTTTCCTCTTGGAGAGAAATTAAGCTCGGAAGACAGGGAGCACGCACACAACCTCCACCTTATGTCCCTGACATCCCAAGAGCACCTCTGTCTGACACTCCTGGAGAAGGACTGTCCCGATGGGTGGGATTTCTAGGAATGGGATCCAAACTGAGGGTGCAGAGGCTGTGGAGTTTGTCTCCTAATTCTCTAATGCTCAACCCCGCATCCTTAGTTCTCTGTTAGTATTGAGGTGAGAGGGTGCAGCATTAAAAACCTTTATGTATTTAGTGAAAGTGCATAATTTGCTGTAGTAGCAGCACTGCAGTCCGTCTGAAGAGTGAATTCATGTGGCATTCCTGGACTCAGTAGGGGCAGCTTGTTTTTCCTCTCTTTGCTGTGTGAAGGGAAGTGTGAACACCCAGGTGGCCAGCTGTATGCTGGACTTATTTATGAACTTTAAATATTTTAGCATAAACCTTGGTGCTGCAGCAGATCCAGAAGATACCAGTCACACAGCAGAATAGGGAATAGCAAAAAAAAAAAAGCCAAAATCCAGTGTTTGCCCCTCGACATCTGCTCATGAGAGCCGTCCCCAAGCCGGGATGTGCCTACCCAGGAGCCAGGGTGATGGGTTGGAGTGAGGTGTGTGTATATTTTTTGCACTAGGATATAGGCACTGAAATGAGTAGAAACAAAACAGCCATTGATTTGCTTTTCCTGTCAGAATGTCATCTTAGCACAGTCGCTTTGTGTGGGCAGGACTTCCCAGCGAGGGCACGCATGGAGCCGGTGACCAAACTGCTCCGTCAGTTAGCAAATTACACTGGCCGAGTCTCTTAATTAGTGACTTCATGAAATCTTCCTTGGAGTTGTTGTTACACAGCTGCTCTGCCCTGCCTGACAGTTGCTGAGAGGATTCATAAATCACATCTGATATCTCTGAAGCGGAAAAAGAGTTTCCACTCCGATATCTTTTCCTCTTGTACCCCCGCTCTTGTTACGTTTTTCCATCTAGCTTGCCGTGCCTCTCCATCTCCCTTTTAATTAGAACTTTTCTTGCCCCATTGCTCTGGTCGTGAACCTGAAGGAGTACATATTTCTCAGGAGGAGAGCCTTTAGTTGCAAGAGCTGAAGGCACCGGTCTGCTCAGCACGATGACCATGCAACCAAGGTCAAGCACAGTGGGAGCCCTTAGAAGGCACGTTCATCACTGAGGGTCTGGCCACATGTTTAATATAAACATTCATTGGTCCCAGGCACCAGATTTTGCTGCATTAAAGGTTGCAAAGCTCCCTCCCTGGGATGGGGAGGGATTGAGCATCTACTCTGCATGGGCTGAATCAGCTCCAGGGGGAATGCCGCCCCAGGGCAAGCGGAGGGGAGCAGTCCCAGGTTTCCTCGAGGGCCGTGGGGCTGATAAAAGCACAAAAGCGGCTCCTTTCTCCCATTCCCACTTTTTCCTTCTGCATTTTTGCATTGCACTTCCCTAGGGGCTCAGGCATTTGGTACGGTAAGGGCTTTACCACCTGGCAGTCCCTGCGGAATAACTGTGTCACATGGATAACAGCCAGGTAGTCCTCAGAAACCACCAGAAATACTGTGCATTTCTCGTTACAGCAGCTTATTTGTTAAGCAGAGGGAGCCTTGCCACTTCTTCTCCTAGTTTAATCCTAGTCGTGTGTCAAAGACTTTTTCCTCCACCTTCCAACTGTGCCTTAAAAATAGAAATATAAATAACATAATTAATTCCCTGTGGTAGCTGAAACTTTTTTTTTTTAAGAGCAAGCCCAGCTCCCTGTGCCTGTCCCTGTGCATCACGGGCTTCAGCCCTGACCACCTTGGGGACTCTACTGACTCTCTTCTGCTTGCATGTCATTTGTGTAATTAAAACAGTGTATTTTTTCTTTTCTAATGGTGGCTAGGAAGCCAGTTTTAGCTCAGTTTGGAGTTGACTGGTGGCCTGTGGCAGGGTGGGATAATGTTTCTGCGAGGGGAGCTGTGAAAGCCCTGGTGAAGAGTGGGATCACGGAGACCAACACCAAACTCCCTCAAAGGAATATGTTGGAAATGGAGCTGGTAGCACCGTTTCTCCCTCTGCCTTCCAGAAGGCTCTTGTTCATGTGTGTGTAATTTTTGTGCTATCAGGGATTCAATACAGAGACTATAATTATGAATTTAATACATTCTTTTTGTACTCTATTGGATTGCATTAAAAATACTGTGTTGGGTCTTTTACGACAG
This sequence comes from Ardeotis arabs, assembly GCA_011801015.1. NCBI lineage: Eukaryota > Metazoa > Chordata > Aves > Otidiformes > Otididae > Ardeotis > Ardeotis arabs. Next base: position 23,683 of record JAAGAY010004180.1, on the reverse strand, counting down.
CAGCTACTTTTTCTCCATCACCTTTGCAGTGCATATATTTGGACTTAATATTTCATAATATTTTTCCCTCAGAGAGGCTGTTATTCTTGTCTCAGACAGCACTGCTGCCTGATGGGCAGGAAGCTGCAGTCGTACTGAATATCTCATTCCTGCATTGCGAAAGAGACTTCTTGAATCCCTTGAGTTGCGGCAAGGAAAGATAGACGTTTTGGGGAATGAGGAATAAAATGTAGATCTGGGATAGGAGGAATGCGAAGAGACGGATGAATAACTGGTGTCTCCCATCACACAGATGACACCATTGCAGGGAAAAGTAGATTTTGAGACGAAACACCGCTTAATGCTGATTTATTCATTGCTTTGCAGGTTTGAAACTTTTGAAGTGAATAGCTTTGAACAGTTTTGTATCAACTATGCCAATGAAAAGCTCCAGCAGCAGTTCAACTCGGTAAGGTCAGCTCGGAAACGTTCCATAAAACTTAGCAGAAAATATATCAAGGTGGAATTATTGTAAGTCTGGCTTCTGCTTAGCGGTATATACCTGCAGGATGGCCAGATTGCATGGTCAGCATGAATGTAGTCCTTGGGATACCATCTCTCCTGGCAATGACTGGGCTTTACGATCACACTAAATATTCATATCAAGTTGGAAATGTTACCTGGTTGATTGATAAGCGTGATACTGGGAGCAGGTTTGCAAATGCTTTAGGCAAAGCTCCGCTGGTGGTTTTGAATGAGTAGAAAGTTTGCCAATATTTTTGTGTAGTTTCAATACTAAACTGAGCTAAGCCTGGATGGTCTTGTTCCGAGTCGCGATTTCCAGTGTGAGACCAAGCATGGGTGGAAACCTGCCCATTAAGTGTGGCTTAAACCTCTGCAGCTAAAACTATTAAATGGCACGATTGGCCACACTCCCCATTATTCATTTGGACACACCTCACAAAAACCTGGGATTCTTCTGTTTTATTAAGTGCAAGTGCTTACCTGCACTGGAAATGAAACCAGTAAGGGGTTGTCTTCTGCTTTTGTTATAAGCAGGGAGAAAAATTACTATTAGTTTCAGGATACGGAGGGGAAAAAAAAACTTTTTAAATTTGAGCAGCTAAGTACTGCAGAGTGGTTCAGAACTTTGAAACTGTATCGTATCTGTGGATATGAACATTTGCAGTCTATCTAATGCGTCAGATCAGTGCTGCTAAAAATGAAAAGTGAATTATGGATTGTATTTGCACTATTCATATCTTACTTACTATGTCCAACTATCACTTCTGAAGCTTATAAATTCAAACTCTGAGATGACATGTTTGAAGAGATTTTAAAAAGCTATCTTTGAAGAAAAAAGTGCATTTGAAAAATCATTTTTTAATATGCTTAGAGTATCTCAGAAATAGCAAGAGACAATTTATCTATTTGGACAGAGGTCTGAGATACATAAGCCATGCAAAGATTTTTTTTTTTTTTTTAAAATAACAATCTACAATAGCAATGTTCCTGAGTCAGTTAGATACTGCTGCTGATATCTCTTCTAGGATGATGGGTGCTCTTTGAAGCTTTCTTCACAGATGGGGACACATGTGCTCAGCCCTGGCTGGGCTCCCAGGTTGCGGACCTTCCTGCAGGTCACTGGTTTAATCAGCAGAGCACTAAAGGAGAGAGAGATTTTTCTCAGCCAAAGAGATATGTATGTCCTTGCCGTTTCAATATACGGCTCCCACCTAAATGTAGTGACAGCTTCAGTCATTTTCTACTGAAAGTCATTTAAAGCTTCCCCCCCACGCCCTGTGGTTTCCTAATGTAGTGCTTTTATTTTCCTTGCCAGAAGCTAGATTGTGTAAATGGCAGAGCCTGTACAAAGCTGGACTTGACGGGTGGCGGTCCGTAACTCTGCTGTTTTTCCCCTCTCAGCACGTGTTTAAGCTGGAACAAGAAGAGTACATGAAGGAGGGAATTCCTTGGACTCTCATAGACTTCTACGATAACCAGCCCTGCATAGATCTCATAGAGGCGAAACTTGGTATCTTGGACCTGCTGGATGAGGAGTGCAAGGTAAAGAGGACCGCTCGCCTTTTTGCTGGCATTTTTTTTTTTATAACAGATAAAAGAATGGGCTTTAACCAGTGGTAGCTTGCGAGAGGGTAAACATCTCCTTTCACATGCCTTGCTGGGTTGATCATGGCTAGGGTAGGCTGTTGGCCTTTGCTTTATGATCACTCAGAGGCTCCTTAGTAGGTGTTTGCTACCAACCTGGGTACCTGATCTCACCATGTGTTGCCAGAGGTCATGTTTCTGGCACGTAGGAATAGCCATTGCTTGCAACATTTTCTTCAGTGTTATCCAGGAGCTGGAGTTCCTCCCTGTCTCAAGCCTTATTTTGTCCTGGGGGAAACCTGACTCCTCTCGTAATCGTTATTTGGGGTAAAGTCAATTGTATTTAGTGTACAGACTTTGGATACTGTGCTTCAGTGGCACTTGGCGTATAGAAAAAAGCCTGTCTGGGAGGGTCTCCTGTTTGGTTGACCTTGGCAGCAGGGACATCAGCCACGTAACAAGGATTTGCTCAAGTTGGTGGCAAGCTCTGGCTGATTTGAGGTGGGCCTGGATTTCACACGAGTTTGGCAGTAGACCAAAATGGCGTGTCTCTTCTGCTCCTTTGAAACAGAGAAGCCAGGGATGACCTGTAAAAGTATCTTCAGTTGTGCAGGCTTCTTGTTTAACCATTCCTTCAGAATTCTTCTGTTGGGGTTTGGAGTTGTCTTCCCTCAGCTTTTTTGAGTTTTAAGTTTTGTGGTTGGTTGGTCTGGTTTGTTTTGGTTTTTTTTTTGTTGGTTTTTTTTTTTGTTTCGGTTTGGTTGTTTTTTTTTTTTTGGGGGGGGTTTTTGTTTGTTTTGTTTTGTTTTTTTAAATGAAGCTTATAATGTTGGGAGAATAGTCTGCTATCTTTTTATCAACTGTCTCTCTTAACAGCTTATACTAAGTCTTGCTTAAGCATTGATAAAAGTGCCAGAGTGGCAACCCTTCATGAGAATCCCTTAAGAAAGGTTGGACTCCTTGTTCAGTCATGAATTATCAAATATATCTAGGAACAAGAAATGTAAGACGGGAGATTTTCTTGGGAGGCTGGGATGCCTCTTTTGAAGATCTTTGGTGGGAAGAGCAGGTGGAAAGTCCAGAGTCTTTAGGTATGGTCATCTCAACAGCAGAGCTCAGTGTGATGCTGTGATGAAAAGGACTCCTACACTTGGCAGAGCAGCTCGTATGCCTTCTGGTTCTGATGTCTGCACAGCAATGATGATGAGAAAATGCTGGAGAGAGTGTTACAGATCAGGGCTGTAAAACATTGGGATACTGAGGATAGAGAGGCTTGAGCGCTGCACGTGAGTGGTTGCGACAGGCAATGGGAGGGTTTTCAGACCTTTTGACACAAAAAACCCCTAGCATGCAATAGCTAGAAGTTGGAGATAGATTCAACCATGAAATAAGCTCTTTTAATGCTGAAAACAGCCCGATGAAGGGGGTGATGGCTGCCTTCCTATTGGATGTGGCTGCCTTGTGGAGCCCCAGACTGGTTTTACTATGGTATGATCAACAAGTTGTCTTTGGGAAGAGTTTTCATTGACACTCGGATATATTCTGTGCCGGGAAATGTCTTGCTGATTGTGGAGGGCTTTGAGGGTTTTTGAAGGACTGCGGGGACGAGTGAGACAAAGAGTGGTAGGAGAGCTACACCAGGGTAGCCAAGGTGTTGAGGACACAACAAATTCTTGTTGGCTCTGTGGGATACATGAGTGTGAGACAGATCCAGTGGCCTGCGGGCAGGAGTGTCACGTTGCATCAGAGGGAAAGGTTTTGGATCCATTATTTAGGCTCGTGTCCCTCTTGGGATTTCAGGACATGTATGACCTGTCTTTGTCTATGAAGAAGGTGACCAATCAAGTGTGTGTGCTCTCCTCTGAACTGATAGGGCTGCCTCCCTAGGCATGACGGGGCTGTCCCAACCCGCACGTGCCCTCATCTTGGGTACAGGCACTTTGGGTGTCTCTTTGTGATGAACTGGAGTTGGGGCTTTGCTCTTTTCAAAACCAGTCTCAGGAAGACTCCTTAAAAATGAGAACAAATTAAACTTAATTTGATCCCCTTAAAATAGCATCTCAGCCAGTGCTGGCTCAGAAGAAGGTCAGATTATTTGCTTGATCTTCAGCAGTGTTTCATTTGATCTCTGCGCTATTAAGCCTGTTAAATTCTCCAGGCTCGAACTGACTCCTGGGTGTCGTGAGGACCGTAAGGGACATTTCCCGTGTGCCGTATTGGCTGATAACGCCCTTTGCTGCTCTGTGAAACACCTGGCACTGGTTGCTGCTGGTGGCATTGCGTTAGATGGAGCGACTCCTACGCACTAGCAGTAATATGGGCAACTTTGCTGTAGATCTGCCTGGTACTACTTTTTTCATCCATGCTTTTTTTTTTTTGACCAGAAAAATGAAACACAAGATCTATTCCTCCCCCATCAAACGCCAATTATGTGGGTATTTACCTGTCAGTGGGGAATGCTGCTATTATTCACAGGCCCTTATTATGGGCCCTATAATCGACTCTTTTATAATAATCTGCGAGCATTCTCCAGCTTTATGAAAAATTCAGCAAAGCCTATCAGCTGAAAGCACCAGTTTATGGATGAAAACCTTCACCCCCGCATCACCGGCAGCACTGTTGCACCTCTCGGGGAGAGCCAGCCGCGGGATCACAATAGGGTAATTGCAAGTCATCTCGTTAGCATGTACAACGGTGGATAAATATACTCTGGGGCTGAAATGACATCGAGGGGGGTCCTGGCAACATAATGAAACATCAGCACAAATGCGGAGGGTTTGTCGCTAACATTCTTGCTTCACAGTAAGGATTTTTAAAAAATCTTTAATGTGGGGTTGGGAAGGGGGTGGTTGGGTACATGCTAAAACAGTTCAGCTAATGAAGGTTATAGATCTTTGGTGCGTAATGAGAGCTTTGTCACTCTTCAGAGAAGAAGGGTTGAATTGGGAATTGGCGGTGAAAGAGAGGGCTCTCGAGTTGAGATGGGAGTTTAAGGACTAAGCCTGTCTCATGAGAGCAAATAATAAAACCCCTGTCTCTGAAAAAAGAGGGCTTTAGGCTATGTTTGGTCTGGGGATTTAAAAACAGGTTTGAGGTCTTAGGAGTTGGAAGCTGTTGTAGCATTATTAAGGTTGGAGGGGGCTTCTGGAGGTCATTTTGTCCAACCTCCAGTTACGTCCCTAGTCTGCTCAGTAAGCCTTATAATCTCCATGGGACCGTGACCTTATGTCCTCTGCTAAGTGACCTTGGGGTCACTTAGCAGAGTGTCTTCTCCCCATTTCCTGCACTAGAGTGTCACTTGCCTGGATTTGGAGCATTTAGGACCTCTTGGTTTTGCTTTGGCCTAAAAAGATGCCAGAGGAACAGCAAGAGCTTATGTCCCGGGCCCAGAAACGGCCTTGGCTGGGAACCAAGGCCACCACGACAAACTCAACATTGAAGTTCTCTAGCACAAAGTGATGAGCCTGAAGAGGAGGGAAAGAGAAGAAGAACTGGTGAGCTGTGAAGTGTGGACAAAGTCACCGTGAGGCCAATGGAGGTGTTGGCAAATAATTTGGGATAAAAGCAGAGTCCTTGAGGACAACAAGGAGACCGGTGTAGAACCCATCAGAAGAGACGGGCATTAAGGAGGGAAGCTGTCTTCTGAAAATCCAGTCGTGGGAAGCTGGGAGGGCGTGTGGGAGACTGCTTGGATGTCTGGGATGGCTTTAGGGTATGGTTGACATTATTGTGGAGGGAATGATTTCGATGGAGTGGACAGCAGACTTCCTAGGAAGACTTTGAAGGCTTTGAGGTTGAAGGGAACGTATGAAAAGCAACTTCAGTGCTCTGGAGAGGATGAGCCCATTGGGGTTGATTTTTCAAGAGACTTAAATTGTCCTTAGAGGAAATTGAAAACTCTCAAAGAAATGCATTCAGGTCTCTGTGTTAAAGCTGGATGAGAGGCCCTGCTTTTCAGGCTGAAACTGCCTGCTCTGTGAGAGTACTGCGTGTCTTTTGTACGCTTCACAAGTGTCTTTTGGGAGTACGGTCTGAAGTTGTTGTGGATACCCAGGTTTCTCTGTAAGGTGTCCTGCTGCCTGGCTGCTTTCGTGCTTTTTGTATGCTGTTGGGATGGGAGTGAGAATGGAAAAAATAATGAAAAAAAATTTCCATTAGCATGAAGTGCCTCTAAAAGGGTTTGATCAAGAATGGGCTGGTTGGAAGGATTGATGTGTCAATCACAACATCTTTGTCCAAGTATTTATTATGGATCTTAGTGAAATTCTTTCTGCTGAGGAGCAATGTGACCCTGAGTCTGCCAAAGGGGGATGCGTTTAACCGAACCCAGGAGCTCCCTCATGTTCTCAAACTCTCCTGTGGATCTGTTGTGTGGTTTAGGGCACATTGCCATCGTGTTACGCTGTTAATATGCCAAACGCACTTTCCAACCCTGTTTAAAAGGTGCTCTTTTTAACCTTTCCTGAGTGATGAGTGAAGGACAGGTAGGACAGATGAGCAGAAGCGGTGACCTTGTGAAACTACTGGTCTGAGGTTTTCTCTGTTTGAAGATTTCCATGCTATGCCTGCAAGGCAGGCAGTTTTCCTCTTCCTCATCCCCTAAAAAAGTTTTGCGCTGATGAGATAGTCTCTAAATAACTTTCTCAGTGGCTCTAAAGGCCTTAAACTGCCAAGCCAATACCAAAAGCTGTTATAATAGTACAGATAATGGCCCTGTTAGTTTTTATCTCCAGGATTTTGTCCCTATCAGGTGCTTCTCAGGCAGCTAAAAATACCCAGGCTGCACAACGGTGAGGAGGGAGTGGGAGCGGGTACGGCGAAACCCTCTTTCTGGGAGGCGGGAGCGATGCCTTTGAAGTTCAACTTTGAGATAAACGGGTTTTTCAGCAAAGTGGCTGGCCTGAAAGAGCGTGGTGCAGGATAAATCCGCTCTCTGCAGCATCTGGTGGCTCGGGTGGCTGCGGTGCTTCTGCTCTGCACCCGTGGCTCGGTCCTGAACAGGAGAGACCTAGTGATAGCTCCAGAAAGGGTGTTTTTTACATATAGATATGAAATACAACTGATGAAAAGAAACCTGTCTCCATTTACGTAACACCGTAGTTTAAACATGCATATCTGTCTTGCACAAGTAAAATATGTATATAATTGCATAAATAAGTGACTTTCAATGTTTACATATAGTCTGTGCTATTTGTATGTGTATCTATAATTGGCCACACTTAAAACTGTAAAACAAAAACACATCTGGGATAGCACAGCTTGCGTGAGTGGCTGCTGCATTTAATTTAGCCACTTCTTCCATTTAATGGAGGTGGGCAGGAGATGCTTGTCCCTGTGTCCAGAGCCCTTCTGGCGTGTGTTGGCGTGCTGCTGTTAAACGCTATTTCAGCGCAGCACAAAGAAATATCCCTCACCTGTCTCAAGTTTTTCTGCTTATTATTTGCTGCCTCTATTTCCTCTGTCACTTTTTAAATAAAGTTCTTTGTAAAGACCTGATGGACGATCCCGAGCTTTCCCTGACACTGCGCAATTCTTCTGTGGTTTCTAGACTTTGTCTCTTCTAATTGAAAATATTGCCTAGCACTTTTCTTCTGACTCTCCTCTTTTTCTAACCTAAATAATCCGGTTAGCTGTTTTTCATTTAAAATCATGGATATGTGTCACCATTGCTGTCCTGTCATGGGAAGCGGTGATGGAGGGTCCACCGGCCCATGCCCTTCCCATCCCTGCTGGGCAGGCAGGAGGGATGGGGATGAACCCTGTCAGCTGTGGTTCTCAGCCCTCAAGTGCAAAAGTTACAATACATTGTTATATACTGCTTACAAAATAATAGAACAAAACAATTTCTTTTTTTTTTTTTTCTGATATTGGCAAAATATTGGTAAAAACTGCAGGTGCTGAGTGGGAAGGTAAGCTCCAACTCTCCTTGTAACTGCTGATTTAGGAAAAGTAGCACATTCCCTTGCTGCACAGGTAGTGCTGTGAGGTTTTTTGGGTTTGTTGGGTTTTTTTTTTTATCTTCAGTCATTACAGTTGTTTAGGATTTCTCCATTCCCTGCCCTGTCCTGCCAAAGCAGTGTCTGAGGCAACACCTGATGTCTTGGTGTACCGTGGCCAAATCCTCCCAAGGGCAGTTGCACATGGGACTTGCACCCTGATTTTGTTGTGAATAGGATACAGGAGGAGAGTTTGGCATCCAGAAGATTCCTGGCATGGGAGGCTGGATGTGTGGGAAGGGGACATGGCAGCATGGCAGTCATTTGGCTGCGGTGGGACGGGTATGTGAGTCTGAAACCCCAGCCCTGTGTGCAGTTGGGGTTGGTGCAGCTGGTGTTTGGCATCTAAGTGACCCCACTGCAAGCCTGTTGAGAGGCAGAGGTTTCTTAAGAATTATCGTTTTATTATTATTTTAATTTTTAACAATTATTTTATTATCATTATTATTTTAAATTAAGTAGAACCTCTTGCTTGTTGTCTCAGGTGGCAGTTTGTAAAACTATTTGGTCACCAGAAATTTCATTAAGTAAGTAATGTTGGTGCATGAGCAATTAATGTGACTTAAGTGCGAAAATACTTCTTTAATTCATTTTGTTTCCTGCAATAGCTGTTTTGGCTGTCAGAGCAGAACCAGCATTTGGGTATTTTTCACTAGAAATTAAATTTTAGCACCTCCTTTGTGTTCCTGACCGCAACTTTTTGGTCTGTTTTCTCCCCATCCAGGTTCCCAAAGGCACTGACCAGAACTGGGCGCAGAAGCTGTACGACCGGCACGCCAGCAGCCAGCACTTCCAGAAGCCCCGCATGTCCAACACCTCTTTCATTGTCCTGCACTTTGCTGATAAGGTAACCGGGCGCCCATTGCGCGCACTGGGACTTGAACGCAGAAATGGGAAATATATAGAGGGGGGAAAAAAACCAGCTTCATGAAAGAAAATGAGTTTATAGCACCAATGAGCTGCTTTTTGGTGATAGGGATGCCTGGTTGGCACTAATCACAGTTGGGTGCTCAGATCTAGATCGGCTTTGAGGACTTCAGCTTCTGAACTATTGTGCTAAGCTTTAAATCGTTGTGCTTTCTAGAGGAGAGAAAAATCGTCTTTCTCAAAGCTGGGGTGAAATGAATTTCTATAAGGGCAGCTTGACTGAAAATATATTGGAAAAAGGAATGGTTTTTGAAGAGCAGGAGCTGTGAGCATTGGCGAGGCACACGTGAGAGGTGATCCTGAGCTGGTCCCACCCTTCTGAGTGGGAAGATGCCAACTGTGGGGCTCTAAATCCTAATGTCTGGTGCTGCAGAGTCTCCAGCTAAATTGAAATCCTGGTGTGACAGGGTCAGTCACAGCAAATAAGAATCTTAAAAGCTGGCAGTTATCCAAAACCCATGTTTGTTAGAAAGGAAAATGTAAGGCCAAACTGGGGACATGTCTGAGGAGCCAGATGACATGCAGGTGCTGTGATCCCTTACAGGCACTTCTGACCAGGTTTGCTCTGGATGAGAGCAGCACTTTTCATGGCAAACGTTGATACTCACCTTTCCTTAGGTGTGTGATTTTGCACATGTAAACCTTACAAACGTTGTTCCTTTGCAAGCTTTGCCTGTCTGCTTTGTGATCAGTTATTTAACCGACTTCATATGTAAAAAATAAAATTTTCCTCTGTCCTCTCAAAACACTTCCTATGCTACCCCGACTCAAAACCAACAGACCAACAAGAGATGTAGTCAGGAAATCTTTTGAGATTTATTGATTAGTTTACAAGGAGTTCAGGAGTGAACAAAAGAGCATGTGGAGGGACTGATGATATTTGCATTTTTCTCCCTGGTTTCCATGGAAGTGCGGTTGGGTTCCATACAGAGAAATTTAATGACTGACGAACACTGTAGTTTTGTGTTAAGGATTTTGTTTTCGTTCACATTCCCTTTCTTTGATAAAAAGCAGCCTTTAAATTCCATTATTCCCCCCATTTCTCCCTCTCTGGTTTCTCAGATGAGCTCCAACAGTAGGGAAGCGGTGGGATGCAGCACCTTGCCCCTCTGTGGTTGGACTTTATCCTCTGGGCTTCTTCCTTTGTCTCTTCCTAGGTGGAATACCAGAGCGAGGGATTTCTGGAGAAGAACAGGGACACCGTGTATGAGGAACAGATCAACATCCTGAAAGCCAGCAAGGTAAAAGCAGCGAGTCGGGAAGTAATCATCACTGCTGCTTTCCAAAGTGTAACCGTCATGCTTGTGTTCCTGTGCCACGCTGCAGCAGGTTGCGTATGCAAAAGTGGAGGCACCTTTGTGAACAGCAGCAAAAAAGGCAAATAAATGGGGTGTGGGGGAGGAAATAAGGGAGGAAAGGAAGGACGAAGCTGCTGGGGGCTGCAGTTGCACCCAGGTGCAGATGTGCATGGTCCTCTGCTCTCTTCCACTCTACTGTCAATGCCCCATTGAGGTGCCTCAGAAAAAAATCCTTTCCAAACCTCTTAATTTTGGTCACCGAGAGCAAAAATCAGGAACTGCCAGTTAAAGCACAGTGTAAATGCCCCTTAACTCTTGCTTGGAGCTCCCCACCCATCACCTGGCACTGAAGGTCTTCTCAAAACCACGTGGAGCCACAGGTGATCGTGGGATTAAAAGCCACAGTCAGCAGTGTAATTTGTGTATTGTGGATAGTGTTGCTGATGCTCCCACTCCTCTGTATGAGAATGGCTGTTCTCCTTAGCTGTGCTCCATTGTCCTTGGCTCTGTGTCTTTTAATTACTTTAATAATTAGTATGCAAAAAATAGGGTTAATATCCAATGCTGGAAATCCAGCGCGAGCTCCGTGACATTCCAGCTGCTGCAGAGCTATTTCACACTGCTGCCAATATGTAACATGAACAAATTAACACGTGTTGATGGTCACGCTTGCTTTCGATCTTGTTTTACAAGATTTTGTGCAGTGTACCTTTCCTCTCCTGAGCATTGTAAAAACGACTTGTCAGCACCTCCCTGCACCAAACGCCAACAGAGACGGATTGCCTGACCTTGAATACCAAGTCTCCTGGTCAAGAGCTTTTTGGCTTCTGGGATTTAAAGTCTACATTAGTCCCGAGGGCTGTGAACTCAGTGGGCTGTTGGAAGCAGAAAAGTAGTAGCTGTGGGGCTCTGCAGGTTTCGGCACGGGTGGTGCCTGCAGTAAACGGGCGCTTGGCAAATGGGCTTCAAGATCGAGACACCTCACTTGCATGTGAGAAATGAGCTGGTTTTATACTGACTCTTCTTGTGCATGAGCGTGTATCTTGGGTGGACTGGGTTAAAAGTGTCAGTAACACAGGCATCTAAGGAATTTCAAGTCCTTGTTTAAAACCAGGCCACAAATTCTCCCTGCAACCGTGAGTCTTTCATTGTCAGTTGGTGAGTTGAGACTTTTAACTACCTTGACCTTTCCGGGGGCAGCTCTCTTATTAAGAAGTTAGTAAGAAGATCCAGCCCTGCGAAGTCTGACACACCATCCAGCAACCAAAATTGAGGCAGTATGATTCTGGGGCACCATTGAGTAGGGTTTAGGGAGGGAATGTATCTGCTTTTCTCCAAACTGTTTCAAAGCCCCCCCTGGCATGGACCAGCCTGTTAACTTCTGTTTATTTTTTTTTGCATTACAAATTTTGAATCCCCCTTGCACATTGCAGGCAGATATGTTGCATATCCAGAATTCTCCTCTTTGTGCCATGCTCCCTTAGATTTATGACAGGTTATGACCTTCCAAATGCCACCCTAAATAAGGAGTGTGGTGGGGGGAGATGGAGGAAGTATTATTTTTAGGAGCTTTTTAAGCAGGAGTTTGTTCCTGCCAAAGTAAGAGAGATGAGAAAGAGAAATTAATTGAGCGTTGTCAGTGGTTTGCCCTGCATCTCCGCAACGAATCCATACCAAGATGGCAAAATGTGTAATTTTCTCATCCATGGGGGAAGTTGCAAGTCTAATAATTGTGAAGCTGGGCTTTAATAACGCCTAAATAAAGATTTCTGTGTGTTTGGGAAGCTCACAGCTTTCCCAGAGTAAAAACTGGGTATGATTAAAGCTTATTAGAAACACCAGGTAACCTGCCCGAATAATTGATGCCGTAAGATGAATTATTTAGCCAGTGCTGAACCTGCTGTTGGAGGTAGTGCTGCAAAACCGACGGTGTCTGATCGGGATTTCTCTTTGACTTCTCCCCGTAGGTGCAGAGCTGCTGTACCTCATCGGGGTGGTATGCTGTAGAGTGGGGTGGACGGTGCCACCTGCAACTCATTCCTTAAAAAAAGAAATTTAAAAAATGCTAAAATAGATTTTTTTTTTTTTTTTTTTAACAGCATCGCCTCCTCTTCTTTCTCTTTCTCTATGAGGGCCGTAATACAATATCAGAGCAGGCTGGGATTTGGTTTAATAGCAAATAAACCAAACCCTGCTCCTTGTAGCTGGTTTGCTTGGCCTTAAAACATGGAATTTCTTAAGCCATTAATGTGTATGCCTCAGGACCAAAGATTTGGGCTTACTTGTCCTGCAAACTAAGCTAATGGTCCTTGGGATCAGGCGTTGCGACGTTGTGAGTTCATGATCTGTAGGTGACACCAACATCTGCATTTGTGGTGTGGCTTAAAACACTCTGAAATGCGCTTGGTTCTGAGAAGCTTTCGGTGGTAGTTTGATGAACTTTCTGCCTTTGAGCCATTTCTTTAACAACGTGGGAGTGGTGCCTGTTGTCAGCCCATGCTGATGCTGTGCTGTCCTGGGAGGAAAAGCAAGACTTCCCTTGGCAGAAACATCTTCACCTTCCTCCTGCAAAGCCCCCAAAACCTGATCATCTGCTCTTGCTTTCCATAATGCCGTTGACTAGCAGATTCAGTTTTCCTGATTTTATTTTATTTTATTGTGTTTTTTTTTCTCTTATCGCCTGCCATATGCCTTCCATGGGTATAAACAAGTAGGTTTGTAGGGTTTTTTGTGGTTTTTTTTTTCTTTTGCTGTATAAAGCGTCCTGGTTTCTCTGAACCAAGAGCAGCAGCAGTGACAGTGCTGAATCTGCTACTTAAATGTGCTAATTTGACTAAAACTTAAATTTGTGCTGCAAAAGGCTGTCCTGTACTCAGGATCAGCCCTGTATTACAGTATTCACTACATTCCTCTTGTATTCCCACTAAGGTGATACACAGGGCAAGGTGTCAATTTAACACGGCAAGGACTTAAACACTTCTCGGTCAGCAAGTGCATTGCTGATGAAGCACTCCCACCAAGGCAGAATTGCGTTCTGCTAATTAGAATGCAATTACTGCTGTTGACAAGATGGTGACAGAGACTTTATAAAGCAGCTAATTAGTTTTGTTAGTGCTGGTCAGCTAAAACAGATGAGAGCAGGTTTTCTTTGAATTAAGGAAACATTTGAATACTGATTGAAAGCATACAGGCATGCTGTTAAGAAGTATATCCTAGTCCTCCTTAATTACAAATAATGCACCAATGGTTTTGACTTTGCCAGTTGGGAAGGGGGGATCTGTCCTTCTCACTTATCCCCCAGCATCCATGGACTAGATCCTGGGCTGCTACAGATGGTCCCAGTTTGACCAGTTCTGCTTTAAGCAAGCAGCAAGTTCACCTCTGAGATTCCTGTCGAGCATTTGTGCAGGAGCAAGCACTCATGTTATTGATAGCAAGCGGATGGAGCACTCCCAGCTCTGCGTTGAGACGGTGTTTTGAAACCTGAAATGACAGCTGGGGGTTTCACCGTGTTGTCAAGCGGGAGACAGTGAAGTGGAGCCCGTGTTGGATGTCTTCCAGTACCAAGCACCTGCCACCCAAACATCCCATGTTTGCAGGAGTCAAAGCACCCAAGACAGTGACATGTCATCAAAGTACAACAGCTGTTAGGATGTCTTTTTGTGGGGGGGATAGAGGGTTTGGGAAAGAAGATGTGAGCCTTTATTCTGATAGGAGTTGAGTGAGCTGCAGAGATAAAAATAAAAGCTGTGAGTATGAAGCAGAACCTTAGCAGGCGCTGTCTTGGAGCCTGCACGCAGTTTGCTAATATAATGCGAACAGTTTCCTTTCCACAGTGGTATTTGGGCTGCCGTGCTAGCAAGCTGTGTGAACAACCTGTGGGACCGGGGCTGGAAATATTCCTGTCTCATTCCAGGGATGCGACAGAGAGCCAGGCAGCCCTTTACGGCACAGGGCTGTCTGTTAATGTCTATAAACTGGGAAACCCCTGCGCTCTTCTTGGGATCTTACTGGAAATACAACCACACTTGGCTTTTGGAGCAGCCTGGGATGGAGGGAAGAGTGCTGTGCAGCGAACTGCTGCCTCGTGTCGGTGTTTTCACGGGGATGTGCTGGGCACAGCATGCCATGGACAAGGGAAGCGTGGTGCTGGCGTCCTTTCCCACGGATTTTCCAGAGCGGGCGTTGCTAGTGGTCTGTCTCTTGCTGGGGTGGCATCTCTGGTGCTTTGGCAGTGTCACTGGGCTGGAACTGTGGACAAGTGACATGCCAACTCCTGACTGTGTTTTTTCTTACATTTAAGAATTTACTGCTTGAATGTAAGCGTAGCTGTACTGGGAACCTGTGTAGGTGCACAGCTGGAGTTGAGATACGAAAATTTAACAGCCCTGCTAAACAGACTAGATTTATTGTGACTTAGTATTCAAATTCCCCAGCCTAATGCAAATTTGAAGATCCTGCCCCTTAAAAAAAAAAAAAGGCATTAACTGCATTTGCCAGTTCACCTGTTCTCGTATTTATGAAGCGGAAATGTTGATGCTGGCTTGCCAGAAACCCCAGACTTCAGGGATCTGAGGAGCTAAATGTGGTGCTTTCAGGGCTGCAGAATGGCAGTCCTGCTGTTGCCTTGCTTGTTCACGCTGAAATATGGGTAATTAGTGAGGAAGTGCTGGTGTCTCTTAATTGATAGGAAAAGGAGAGGTGCCTTTGGGAGTAGGCTGCTGCCTGTCCTCCTGTGGAGACCCCATTCCTGGGGCATGTGCTATGCAGGCAGCGTCCTTGCTGTGGTCAGGACTGGATGAGTGCCTTGAAACAAAGCCTGGGAGCAAGAATCTCCTTACGTTCAGGAGATTTTGTGCCTTGGACATCACTTCACCAATCCAGCCTTGCAGCTAACCATCCTCCATTTTTTTTTTTCTTGTTTGATTTAATGTGCACATTTCAAGGTTTGATGAACTACAAAACAGAATGGCCCATGGTCCTGCTGACGTGGTTTATGGAGGCAGCGCTTCTTGCTTTCATTGTGTTACCCTTTGTACTCTTCCTGGTTTAAGATGGTTAAAAAATGACTGGAGCAATGTGACTTGAGTGGATTCGTTCAGCAAAGAGCAGGGCCAGAGGTGCTCAGGTGTTGTCTTTGTTTTAGTATCAGATGGTAGCAGACCTATTCCAGGATGAGAAGGACGCTGCACCCAGCGCTTCCATGGCGAAGGGAACATCCAAAATCAGCGTCCGTTCTGCCAGACCAGTGATCAAAGCTGCCAATAAGGAGCACAAGAAAACCGTGGGGCACCAGGTAACGTAAGGCGTGAATGGGTCGGTCGATGGCAGGGGAATGGGGAAGGTGAATCCAGATACATTTTTACGGTTCAGATCTCATTTCTTCATTTTGAAGCAGAGATAAGTAAAAAGCTGTTGGCGGGGGGGAAGTGAGGAGGTGTTTCCATGACCCATGTTGTTGGCAGCCATTAGGGTGTTGCATTTTGGACACCTTCTAGCAGTGTTTCTGGAAGAGGAAGCTTGAGTAGTCTTGACTGGAAGGAGTTGAAACATGGTCTAAGGAGGTTGGAGGCCACTCTGGTATTCACTGGACTATATCCCAATGTACTATGGTGCTCATAAATTGAAACAAATTGAGAAAAAGAGCATTTTTTTTCCTCTGTGGACAGTCAAGCAGTGCAATGGGGACCCACAGAGGTTGTGCTATCTCCGCTCTTGGAGATTTTTCAAAACTCAACTGGATAAAGCATTGAGCAAACACTTGTTGCTGTTGTACATCATTGAGTTGGCAGCCCTCAGCTCATCAGCGTGTTCTCTGAATTGCTCCTGTGTGTGCTGGGCTGTCACATCCACAGACTGGCACCGCAGGTGGCTCCTTGCAGCGCCTGCCAACTTGGGTTGCACGGTACAGCACCTTCATCCCTTCTCAAAATGAGTGGTTTTGTCTTTCAGTTCCGCAGCTCGCTGCATTTGCTCATGGAGACTCTGAACGCCACCACCCCGCACTACGTGCGCTGCATCAAGCCGAACGATGAGAAGCTCCCCTTTAAGTAAGTGGAATTTCAGATGAGCAAATGTGTTCAGGATTATAGCAACAGAGTGTGCTTTGGACTTTTGCTCTTGCTAAAGAGATTTCCTGCCTTGTGATACTTTTCCTGTAACTGGGAAGTCCACGTAGTTTACTGGAGTCACTTGTCTTGGGTTATGTGGTTTTTGTGCCCTTGAAATGAAGACTAGTGCAGATCCTAGTAATTCATAGATACACTCAGCTACTGCTGAGCATCCTTGCTTTGCCATAATAGGGTCTTTGTACAATTTCATCTTAGAATCACTTTGATTTAAATAATTAAGAGTACTAACAGTGAAGATCAGCAGAGGAAGGAATGAAACAGTGGAGATAAGTAGTGTGCTTGCAAAGTGGCTTGTAAAATGAAGAAACGGGTCTTGGTGCTTCCAGAATAAATGTGGAAGAAGTAAAGACATGACTTGTATCAACTTCAGGCAGGTTTCCAGGTATGTGAACAGCTGAAGCTGTAAGCCAGTCTTGATCTTCCTCTGTGGTCCAGAGATGTATTGCAAGCTGTGGATGTTGCAAGCAAATAGCTGTTAGCCTTGTTTGACCTCTTAGGTAATGTATTTGTACCCAGTTTTGTTCCCTGTAGCTCCAAAAACGCTTGGCCATTAGTATACAGGGACCTCATGGTAAACCATGCATGGTAAAATGGCTGCACCGTTCCAAAGCATCTTTCCAAGACTTCATGTCCCTACTGTCTTTCTCTCTTTCCCTACTTTCAGCCCATCCACCTTCACTTCTTTGCATTTAACTTTGCAATTCAGTTTTTCATGTGATGCTCAGGATACGGTTAATATCGTTTCATAAATGTACAAGCTCCTAGTTGTCAAGGTGCAGCAATTATCTAAATGAACTCCGTTGTACTTCTAAGATGTTATGGGTAGCAAATACCAGGAGAATAATTCTGCTTGTGTCTGCTCGCAATCGAAGTGATGTCTCGGTCCAAGGTGATGCTCCCCATCTGGCAAATTTCAAAATTGTCAAAGCCTGGGATTTTGGGAACAAAGGGCAAACCAAAATAGACGCAAGAATGGTTCTGGAGGGGAAGTGTCTGCAGCCAGCAGCATTTCAGGAATCACCATGGGCTGGAAACGACAGGAGGGTGCTTTAGGTGGGGGTCGTGGTTTTGTATCCCCATTTAAAGCCAGAAAGCACTGGTTCAGGGGTCTTATACTGGAGATTCTTCTGCAAGAGATCATCTCCCTCCTCATCCATCATGGATTGCTTAACTGCAATTGTCATCTAGGAAACTTGATCAATGTTGATCTTTCTGCCACCAGCTCGAGGGATTTGTGTCCTAACATGACTTGAATAAAGTCTGTTTGTAAATCCCAGGTCGGGACAAAGCTGGAGAATACTGGGATGGCTGTAAAGGAGTCTGCATTTCGGAGGCACTTGTGCGGAAAAATACACAGTGCCAGGAGGCATTAGTGAAATGAAACATCAGTGGAACTGCTCTGGGTTAGTGCTGAAATGGTATCTTGTAGCTTGCAGAATGCTTGGTGTTGTGTTTGTTGTTCAGTGAAAAAAACACAAACCTTCTTCTCTTACTAAAACATAACGTTTTTCACCTCACAAGAACATTACAGTTTTGCTAAAATGAGATGTTTAGCCTGGAGAAGACAAGGGACCTTATAGCAGCCTTCCAGTATTTACAGGAGCTACCAAGAGGACGAAGCCATACTCTTCACAGCGGTCTGTGGTAGGAGGACAGGAGTCAGTGGCCACAAATTGACATGGGAGGTTCAAACTGGATGTAATAAAAAATTTTTTTTTTTTTTTTTTCTTCTCTCTCCATGAGAACAGTGTCAGTGGAGCAGGCTGCCCAGAGAGGTTGTGCAACCACCATCTTTGGAGGTTTTCAGCCCTTGATTGGATAAAAGCCATGAGCTATGGGATCTGCCCCGGCTTTTGAGCGTTAGGAGGTTGGACTAGAGACCTCCTAAGGTTTCTTGCAGCCTGACTTACTCTCATTCCTACTTTACATCTTGGTGCAAACGTAAGGTTTGTTTCTTAGGGAGGTGATGGATGTCAGACTTGCAGCCTGGAGGAAGCGTTGGCACCATGCAGTGATATTTGCTGCGTCTGACTGCAGGCTGCGTCTGAGGTTGATCCCTCATGGAGAAGACTTCAAAGAGAGGTGCGAGGGGAATCCCTGACTTCAGCTTGTACCTTTGACAATTTTCCTTCCAAATTCTGTTTCAGGCAGGGTTTATGGTCTCTTACTTGATTTTCCAGGGTAAAAGCAACCTGCTAGGTGCTTCTATCTGCCATGGCAAGGAAAAGGAGTTCATAAATGTGTATTGTTCCCTTTTGAGCTCTTTATTTTAGCCTCACCGCATAGCTGGAGTTATTGCTAGAGAGTGGCTTGGCTTTCCATGCTGATAAATCACTGCAGCCACTCTGGTTACTGCATTTCACCCTCACTGAGCAGGGCTTGGCTGTGTTGCAGAAAGTTCCCCTCGTGTACAGTGTACTTTGCCCTGGGATCTTCTGGGACTGAAGCTTCCCCGTCCACCTACCAGTCCTGCTTATTATTTATTGTTATGGAGATTGTACCCTTGTGGATTCTTCCTCGAAGCGAGTGACAGCCAAGACTGATTTTTTCCACCCTGCCTCGTGTTTGCGGTGTTGTAGTAAATAACTTGCTGTAGACTTGACAGGTCTGAGGAATTTAAAAATGCACAGAGTGGTGGGGGCCCTTTTCTACGCTGCTTCTGCACAGCAGAGGCCAAGCAGAATTATTCATGAAATCTTGACCCATGAGTGTAAATACTTCACGCTTTCGGGAAGGGACAAGCAGGTATCTGAGAAGCTTTTGTTCCTCACCCTTGTTCCGGAAACCTGACATCTATGGGCATCTGCATCGTGTGGGTCCAAGCTTGATCCAGTGACCTCTTGGTCTGGAATTTCATATATATCAGATTTGTTTTGTTGTTGAATTTGATTTCTTTCTGGAAATTTGTTGCCCTTAGAACTGCAAAAGGAATACTGTCTGGTTCATCAGGCAGCTTGTGGTGGGGTAGCCTGTTCCCTTCTTTATCATAATTGTCTTGCTTTACAAAGCTGGGTAGATTACGGCTAATTGGTAGAAACTAATTACAACAGATTGTCATCTTGTCCCAGGAGTACCGCTTGACATTGATAGTAGGGCAATAGCAAGGTCCGTTGCTCTTGAAAAGCAGAGCGTCTTGTGACACGGAGAGAAAATGTGTGACATCTGTGCAGGCTGTTCCCAAAGCACGGTGTGGGATTTGTGGTTGTACTGAGGTTTGCAAGGGAATGGCTGTGGACAAAAGCTATCCCTGGCTGTATGGTTTTCTTCAGCCCCTATGCTAATGACAAGAGCAGAGCTTTTTTCCTCAAATCGCAAGCTAATTCCTGTCCCTAAAAGAGTCGCTGTCAGGTGGGTTGATGATGTGGACTCCTTCTCTCTGTGTTAACCTCTACGCTAAATATAATTGCAGATTTGATCCAAAGAGAGCGGTGCAGCAGCTGAGAGCTTGTGGAGTGCTGGAGACCATCCGCATCAGTGCAGCTGGCTTCCCGTCCAGGTACCGCGCTGGGCGTTTGGCGTGGCGTTGTGCTGCTGGTGTGCTTTACTCAGCAGGTGCATTATCTGGGCTGAGGGAGGGAGAAGAAAACACTGGTATACTATATCCAAGATAGATTTGAGGAACTCAAGAGCTAATGGAGGTTTTGCAAAATAAAAAAAATTTTAAAATAAAAGGGGGAAAATCTAAGAGATGCGTTATCAAGCGATGAGCTGCAAAGTGAGGCTGCTGGAGAGCGTGGTGTGTTGTGTCCAGTGTTTTCAGCATTCAGTTTGGTCCTGAGAAGTAATTTGATGTGATGCAATCTCTGAAAATGCTGGTGCGTGGCAGATAAAGGAATCCAGCTTTGATCCAATATGGAGGTGGACAGCCAGTAACAACATGACATTTCTATATCCTCTGCATCCAGCCTGCCTGGGGGCAAGCGTTGCGCTTCCCTGCTTGCCTGAAGCTCCCCATACAAAAGCTCTGTGCACTGAACAATTTACTTTCCTTTTTTTTTTTCCCTGACTTCAGACACCTGTTGCAATAGTAGTTTCAGCTAAAATTTTTTTATTACACTTGCAGAGAAAGAATAGAAGCGTTGTAAATTATTATTGCAGACTTTCACGCTGCCCATCCAAAGCATGCCAGGCTTCAAACTCTCACATCTTAAAACTGAAAGGTTATGGGTGGTGTGGCGTTTGCTGATTGTCATACAAAATTCAAAAGAGGTTTTTAGGGCCTAGTAGATCAGAAAACGTAAACTGTAAATAAGCGCTGAATATGACAAGGGCAAATAATTCTAAAAATGCATCAGTTGTGTTTTAGTGCCAAGCAGCTTTGTTAATGTCAGCATAGCCATCAGCCTTTTTGTGTGGAACAAAGTTATAAATATGCTCAGTAAAGAGTCAGCTGAGCGTGATGCTGAACGCCATGAGAAACTCCCTGTCCTGGTTTTTGGGGAGGAGCGTGCTGCCTTACCAGTTACTCTTGTCTCTTGCAAAGCTGCAAAGAGTCTCTGGCGATGGATGGCAGCTTCTGTGTGTTGATATGAGACAGCTCTGCTACACTTAACCCATGTAAAACCTCTGTTGGCCAGTGACCTCCATGGACAGGCAGAACCTGGTGATGGGGATCTCCCTGGCTGGCCGAGCTCAACTCCTTAAGAAGGAAAAGAAAAAAAAAAAGAAAAAAAAAAAGAAAAAGAAGACGACTTTCATGGAAACCAATTTCTCTCTCTCTTCTGACAGTGTGGGAGGGTGGTGTGGAGATTCAGGTCCTTCTCCAGCACCAACTCTGGCTCCCATCTCTGAAGTTTTCAAGGCATTTGTGGAAGTAGCAATTAAAAAGTTGCTCCTAAATTACTTGATATCTAAGGCATGAGCGGAAATTAAAAACCAGCCCATGGGTCACGTCTTTTTATTATCTTTCGTTAAAGTAGCTGCAGGGCCAAATCAGTCTGCCTGTCATCTTGCAGCGAAAGCCCTAAAGTAGCGAAACGGCTGTGCTTTCGTTTTGAAGGGGCCACAGAGAGGCAGTTCGATGCACATTAAGCAAGTAGTTGTGCTTCCCGGTGCAATGGGTGCTCCTGGCTCTGCAGTTGTGGGTCCCAGGGGAGGTTTGGGGAGCTCTGACTTGAGGGTTGTCCCTGGGTTTTGCTACTGGTCTTAGCACAGCCGCAGGGATACTCTGTTCCTTTCCATTCATAATTTTCCTTAAAACTTGTAGCATTTTTCCATCTCTGCTCACTTAACTCTGCAGTTTAGACCCTACGACATTAAAATCAACGTACAGTTATAACTGAGGACGTGGAACAGAGGGGAGAAGCTGCTGCAGCACCTGGAGACCAGCCAGGATCTATTTGCGGCAAATAATTGACCGCTATGAAGACCACTTCATCCTGAAAAACTCAAAAGCAGTGCTTTCTGCTTTTGGTTATGAGGTCATTTTCCCAGGACAGTAAGAATACAAAACTCTTCCATCACTGCAACTTGTCAGCTTTCTTCCTCCAGGGAAAAAAAAAGGGTGTGAACAGCTATTTCTGCCTTTCAGTGACCTTCTCCACTTCAGAGTTTGCGATATTTCAAGGACAGATTTTTTTTTCTTATTTTAGTATTTCTAGAAGATAATTGTATACAGGAACTAAATAAGGTACTCACTTTGGGTTCTGGTACTTCTTCACCCTCCTTCATCATAAAATTCTGGTCTTGAAAAGCCAGACCCAGGAGTTGGGCAACATCATTGAAAGATTGTGAATAATCTGTGTATTTGAATTGGCTTTATAAGCCAGCTTGGCAAAAGCTGCTTCCGCAGGATCTTGTTCTGCGGGGAATGTAACAGATATTTCAATTTTTTCTGTGTGTGAGATCAGTCCCGGTTTTCATCACAGCACGCACTGATTATTCCTCCATATTTCCTTGTATTTTAAGACAAGTTGGATTATAATGGTTGATTAAGGATAAAAACAAAAAAGGAGTGTCATTGCTTTAAATTTAAACCCTGTGTGAAGTCCATAAATTTAAATAATTTAAAATTATAATGGAAAACATGATCTTTGTGAGTTTTGCTTCACTTGAGTGTAAGCAATTTACCTTTAGAACAAGTGAGACTTTTCAAAATGTTTTATCTCGAGAGAAGCTTTATTACAGAAACAGCAGAAAATGTTTGTTTTAATCCTGTGGTATTTATATCTGAATATTTTCCAGCATACTGTCACAAGAGTAACTTCTGAGAGTGATGTGGCTTTGGGTCAGAGATCTCTGGATAAAGCCACCTTCTGCTGTTACTTCACACTTCTCCATCATAGTTGTTTTGTGGGTTGAAGAACTGAATGTTTTGAGGCTTTGGTAATTTTTTTACCTGGTTCCTTTAAGAAAAATAATGAGTTTTTAATGTAGTTTTTAAAGTTCTTCAACCCGTGTAAGACGTGATATATTCCCACTGAAAGATGAAGCCTCGCACGCCCCACTTTGGGTATGCCTGGCTTTATTTTATCATTTCCATGGTACGCTGCACTCTGCAGCTACCTCAAATAAATTGAAAATGTATCATTTGGTTTGAAATGTCACGCAGCAGTTAAGAAATGTAATTGTTAGCATGTACATAAATGACTGTGATGAATGGACTGTCTTAGATGTGTAGATAGTAAATCTGTCATCAACTTCCGTGGGTAAAGCATGGAAGATGTCTCTGTACCATAAAAAGATTCATCATCTTCATGGAAACTGGCTACGTAAAGATTAGTCTGTAGAGAATTAATTGGTGCAGATCTCTGTTAGTAACAAAATACTCTTTAAAACAAGTTTTTAACTTGCATTTTGTCAAAACTCTACATTTTTCTTCTTGCTGGTTCATAGAATCACAGAATAGTATGGGTTGGAAGGGACATTCAAAGCCCATCCAGTCCAACCCCCCTGCAAGGAGCAGGGACATCTCCAACCACATCAGGTTGCTCAGAGCCTCATCCAACCTGGCCTGGAATGTTTCCAGGGATGGGGCATCCGCCACCTCTCTGGGCAACCTGGGCCAGTGCTCCACCACCCTTAGCGTAAAAAATTTCTTCCTTCTGTCCAGTCTGAATCTCCACTCTTGTGGTTTAAAACCATCACCCCTCATCCTATCACCACAGGCCCTGCTGAAGAGTTTCTCCCCATCTTCCCTGCAGCCCCCTTTAGGCACTGGGAGGCCGCTCTCAGGTCTCCCCGGAGCCTCCTCTTCTCCAGGCTGAGCAGCCCCAGCTCTCTCAGCCTGGCCTCACAGCAGAGC
>JAAGAY010004179.1:0-43562 GCA_011801015.1 Ardeotis arabs | reverse complement strand
GGTTTGGGGGGGGGCGGGATGGGTCCTGGGGGCACGGGAGGAACTGGGCCCCCTGCTCAGGGTGAGGGGGACCCAGGTGCTGGGGACTGAGCCGCTTCCCTGTTCCCCCCCTTCCCCGGCCTGGGAGGGGCCGGGCTGTTCCCTGCAGCCCCATGTCCTGCCGGGGGGGCTTCTTCCCCTCCAGCGGCCCTTGGTGCGGATGGCCGTGCCCGGGAGAGAACTGGGGGACAGGCACGGTTCTGCCCCAGAACTCCACCTAACGCTGTTTTTTGGGGGGTCTGCAGTCTCCTCAGGAGCTGCTCTGATCCCGTTGAGCGGTCTCTGGAATTCCTGCCAGTTCTGCAGGGATGTGCTGGGATAGCAGGAAGATGGTGGCAAACTGTGCTGTTCTGCAAAGCCTTTGTGTCCCTGGGGACGGCAGCGCTGGGCTGAGCCCACGCAGCTGTAACAGGAGCAGAATCAGTAATGCAATCAGCCATTTTGTTCAAGCTCCGCAAATACCATGTGGGAGATGGTGCTGTGAGCCGCTCCTTGTCTCTGGAAATAGCACCGCTCTCCAGGGAGGGACAGGTGGACAGGGCTTTTTTCCTGGCCCAGGGGCAGCTCCCATCGCCTGCCCCTGAGCTTTCAAGTTTGTGGACCCATCTCCCATTTCTGGTGCATTTCCATGAATAAACACAAAAATCTTCCGCTCCCTTTTAGTCACCGGTTCAGCGAGATGGCCACGCTGAGTGTAAAGCCGGGACAGCGGTTCACCGTGCCGGAGTGGCACATCAACTCCCATCTCATCTCGGCTGACGCTGAACACCAGCGTTCTGCTTCCCACCAAGTCCGGCAGGCAGGCCGAACTCTCCGCAACGAAGCCGACAACCAGGTGGGCCTTCTGGCAGGCTGCCTGCTGCTGGGTTTCTTGGAATAGCGGCCTGAGGAGTATGGGAGAGCGCTGGATCAGGGTGTATGGACGAGGGAATAGGAGAAGGCTTTACCTCTACAGAACCTCCTAAATATTTACGTTTGCTTCCTGTAAGCCCATGTGCAATGATGCTTGTGTAGTGTCTTTCGTGAAATCCTTGGGCATGATTCTCGTGTCCACTGCAACTTGTGGTGTTTTCTGTGCTCTCCATTTGTGTAGAGGACTGTGAGATCAAATGGCAATGTGTTGTACTCCTGCGAGGGCTCAGTCAATCCTGAAAACAGGGAAAGGCTTCAGCAAGGTTCACTACAGCATTTTTAAAAAGATTAATGGCATTTCTCCTCTAATTCCAGACAAAATGGGATGAGCATGACAACCAAACCCGCCTGGCTGAACGTATCAGCAGCGTGAACAGATGGAGAGAGATCCTGGACAAATGCCTTGCAGACGTAGATGCGGAAATCGATGCTTTAGCCAAAGTATGTTGGGAAGACAGATGGTTGGAAATCAACTTACACTCTCAACGTGGGATGCTGAATAATTGAGGCTTGCCTTCTGCAATGGGCAAGCCCATATGGAGGTCAAGGGGGGCTTATCACAGGCACACTGAGATCCATACCTGATGAAATGGCTTCCTGGAAAAGCAAGCCACTGTGTTCTTGGCTGAGCCAAGCTGTTCTGTGGAGCTGTGCATTGCATGCTCATGTTTGCGTTTTTTCAGTGGGTTTTGTTGGTTTCAGTTTGTTTTTGGGTTTTTTTTTTAAGCTCCGAAGGATAATGAGAGATATGTGAACACCATAATTCAAAAACATTTGATTTTAAATAGAGAATAGCAGTGGGACATCTCTTGGATTCCTTTAGTTCTAAACTGTGGCTGTGCTCCTGGAGTCGTTAGCCCCTAGCAAGGTGTGACTCCCAGTTCAAATAGCAGATGTAGAGGACCAATGTGTTTGACTCTCGCAATTTTCATTCCAGACTTGCTAGAAGGTTTTAGAACCGCCAAGACAGGCGGTGCGAGGGTATCGGTGGGTTTCCCTTCCTTCCTCCCATCCCTGAAGGAGATCACACACACACCCAGCTGGCTGCTTTCTTCCAGGTGAAGGAAGCAGCAGAATGCGCTCTCCAGGCCAAGAACCTGCCTTTGGACATTTCCATTGAGTGCCTGACGCTCCGCGAGAGCCGCCGCGCCATCGATGTGGTGAGGGACCCTGTGGAGGAGGAGCTGCACAGGGAGGTGAAGGTGATAGAGAAAGCCAAGAGAGAACTGCAGCGGAGAGTGAGCGAAACCTTCGAGCAGCTCTGGTGAGGCGAATGAGGCAGCTTTTGTCAGGACTCTGCCCTCCTCGCTTGGCCCCCGCAGTTTAATGTGCCTTTAATTCCATGCTGAGATGGGCAAGCAGGCCAGGCGTGGTTACCCTGGGGCAGTGAGCCACTCGGGAGCTTTTGATGATTGTTGTCAAGGTCTCTGGAGTTTTGGGGTTTGTAGGGGAGAGCACGTCAAAGGAGACTCCATAAGCATCCGCAGAAAATTTTGGCCTGGACCAGTATCTTGTGCCACCTGCCTTGATTCGTGAACCAGTGACCTGGAGGTGTTAAAGCTGCCGGGCCCTAATCTCTCGTGGGTCCCTGCCCCGCTGCAGGAGGGCGGACAGCTTGGTTCACCAGTGTGCTGCCAGAGCAGAGCGCGGGGCAGCCAGGCAGCAGTCAAGCAGGTCTGCTGCTTTATGGAGTTGGGCCCAGTTCGCTGGGGGTGGCAGGAGCTCATCACTCGTTTTTAAAAGATGACTGAGTCGGTGATGAAAGCTTTGGAAATCGTGGGCTGCCTCTCCCTTCTGCGTACTCCCTGCTGACTCCAACCCTTCTTTCTGCAGCCGCTTACAGGAAGCTCGCCAGCAGCTGAGCTGTGACCACCGATGCAAGGTGGAAGCATTGGAAATAGATCGCGGGTGCTTATCCCTCAGCGTCAGCTCTCCCAAGATCTCCTTCAAGGTCAACCCAACACGAGTGCCAGACGGGTAAGGAAAGAGCCTGCCGTTGTGTGGCCAAATCCATGCTGGTGCTTGAAAGAGCCCTGGGATGCTTTTTCCTTCCGTGCTATGTCCTGGCTTGATTGGTGCAGTTACTGAGAGCGCTCAGAACAGCAGCTGGCTGCTGGGATCTTGAATTGTGAAGCCACAGACTTTTGGGAATTACCTAAATTGTCACCACAAAGCCAGAGAACTAGCTGCCCTGCCTCCCTCACGCTTGGCTGTAGGTGACGCTCCGTAAGGAGTGTGGTATCAGCCTTTGGCACAGCTGGTGGGGGAGCTGCTGCACGTTTTCACTCACTTGGCATTTCATAGCATGGTTTGGATGTGTCCCCGGTTTGAGCAGATGCTGGGCTCTGTGCGGGAGCGATGGGGTTAGAACTCCAGCTGGTACAGCGAGGAGATCAGACAGGATGTGACCTCCAGAATTCCTGAATCATTTTGTGCAGCGCAAAGCCTTCTTGGCCTGCAGCGGGTGGTTCCTTTTGAACTGTCTTGCAAACACTCAACTTATTTTCATAACTGCTGATTTGTTCACAGGTCAACTGTTCTTGATGAGTGGGAACAGAATAGCCAAAGTAACAAGGAGTACGCTGAGGCAGAAATGAAAGCCTCGACTGAGCTCCGAGAGGCAACAGTGCTTACCATTGCCCAGGTAAATCGATCCTGTGGCTGTGAACTGGTGGTGCAGAAGTTCTGGAGCCAGTGTGGGAGAATGGGCTGCCACGTGCTGTGGCCGGGGGAAGGGAGTCTTTGAAAAGACAACATTGGCCCATGTGCTTCTCTGAGAGCCGCTGCCCCCCTGGTTTAAAAGGGGAGCTTGGTGAGACTGCGGAGCTTGCAGCAGTCTCGGCAACCTGGAGGACATGTACCTGTCCGTCCTTCCCTGCCTTTTGGCTACAGGGGGGTGCGTGACCTGCACACGCGTGGCAGCAGCCCGAACCCGGCTGGTTTTGCTCATAGGCTTGTCCCAGCCTCACAGGAGGTCATCTCATGTGACGGTCACATTGGCAACTGCTGGGAGGGAGACACCTTCTAGATGAGAGCGACGGACCGCGTAGCTTGGTCCCAGGCAGGGCTGAACCACGGCAGTGTGTGTGACTGGAGCCTGTTCTCTCCTCAGACAAACAACGAGATGGAGGCTCAGCGCGTAGCTACGAAGTTTGCCTTGCGCAAGAGGATTAGAGACCTGGAAAGTGCCCACAATGAGCTGAAATGGCAGGAACAGAATGTAAATGTTGCTTTTTTCATTATCAAACGCAACCTTGGATGGGAACTGAATCCAAAAGGATGTTTGTTATGTGGAAAGCTACTTGGCCTCAGCATGGTTTCCACCAGAGCTGTTAAGCGGCACATGAATGATCCCCGCAACATCCTACCTCCTTCTGCCATCACAATTGCTGCTCTGGCATTTCCCAGCAGCCATGCCAGGTTTTGACCTTTTTATTTCACTCCTGGTCTCAACCACCGTGGCGGTAAAACACCAGCAGCACCGTGCCTGGTCTGTGTGAAAAGCCCGATCTATGAGCAGAGGGGTTCAGCACTCAGAAGCCCACCAGCCCTTGTTTAAAATCCATTCCCAGCACAGTAAAACCCAGAACACACCGGGGCTGTTTTCCAGTCTCTGTCCCTCGTGATGCATGTCTTTTATCCGTAGACCTTGGGAGAAATTGCTGAGATGGAGGAGGACATCCGACGCTTGGAGGAAAATCTTCAGAGGAAAACAAAAGATCTGAAAGTGGCACACACCCGCCTGGAGACCCGCACGTACCGGCCCCAGATGGACCTCTGCCGGGATCAGGTACCAGCCTCACCCGGTTCGTTCCCTGCCAGGAGGGTCGGGGGGGCACTGACCGTGATGGGGGCTTGCGTGCGTCTGAAAAATGTGGGTGCACTTTGGAGAAAACTACAGAGGGGCTGAGCAATGGATCCTACAGTCACCTAGCAAAGCAAGGAAATAAATGTCACAGCTGGGCTGGAAAGGGAACAAGAGAACCGTGGCCTTTGTAAAACAACACTTCAGTCCTCTTAACTGCTGCCGCCTCCCTCCCCACCTCGCAGGTCCAGTACGGGCTAACAGATGAGGTCCGCCAGCTGGAGGGAACGATCCGTGCGCTCAAACAGAAGCTAACGGAGTCACAGTAAGTCTGCTCTCTGGGGCAGAGCGGTGGCGTGGCGTCGCCCACGTGAGGGATGTGGCTATGTGCGGCCCTGGGCCTGACACACTTCCAGAAGCTGCGTTTTGGAGCTCGTGTCTGCTCTGATCCGGGGTGGAAGGAGGCTTCAGGCTCAGTGGGGAGCTGGACTGGGCTGCAGGGTGCAGGCAAGGCACGAGAGGTCTGTGTGGTGGGAGGGGGAGTGGGGTTCCCACGGTCTCTGCTTGACTCTGACTTCAGCCAGGCACACACAGATCTAAAAGGGAAAAAAAAAAAAGGGTGAAAAGTAAAGGAGGAAAACAGTGCTGCTCTGCGCTGGTGTGGGCTCCCAGGGTGCACATCTCTGCGCTGCGCTCCAGGAGCAGCATGTGGGCTTGCTGTTCACAGCCCCAAACAATGCTGCTGCTATGCACTGTCCTGGTTTCGGCTGGGATGGAGCTAATTTTCTTCCCAGTAGCTGCTGTGGTTTGTATTTAGTATGGGATTTGGTATGTGAAGAACGCTGATAATACACTGATGTTATTAGTTGTTGCTAAAAAAGACCAAGGACTTTTTTAGTTTCCCAGGTTTTGCTAACATGCAGGTGCAGGAAGCTGGGAGGGCTGTGGCCAGTACAGCTGGCCCAAACTGGCCAGGGAGAGTGTCCCATGCCGTAGACATCATGCTCCCGATATAAGGGAGGGTTGGCAGGGGGGCAGCTCGTGCTCTTTTTCCCTCTCTCAGGATTGCTCCAAGAATGCTTTTGGTTCCATCCCGTGATCACGGCTTGGAACGGGCTGTATAAGTCATCGGGTGGTGAGAAATTGTGCTTAGTTTGTTTTGTATATTTTATTATCTATCCTTATTATTATTTCTTCCTTTGCTGTCCTAGTAAACTGTCTGTCTCTCTGCCCACAAGTTTTCCTTTTTATCCAATTCTCTCCCTGATTCCACCCCCACTGGGAGGGGAAAGGTGAGCGAGCAGTTGCGTGGTGCTTAGTTGACAACCGGGGTTAAACCACGACACACCGAGAAATATCTGACGCAGTCGTTCTTCGTACAAAGGCTGCACAGATATTTCTGCTGCCAGAAAGTGGGAAGTTGGGTGTTTCCTGTCCAACTTGGGAAGTGAATGCAGTGCTTGAACTCAACTCCTGTCACTTCTGCTTGTTCCCAGGAATGCCTTGGACGCTCTTTACAGGCAACTTCACCGCATTCAGACGGATATTGGCTACAAGGCCAATTCCCTGGTGCTGGACAACAAGTGCATGGACAACTGGAGAAAGCTCAAGGTCCCTCGCGAGACCTTTGTGCCAGAGGTCGACACTTTCACCGGAACTGCAACCCGTGCACTCTCCCCGCTGAAGAACGGGCAGCTGGAGCTGGCTTAGTGCTCCGAGGAGTGTTGTGCAAGGAGCGGCGCTGAGGAGAAAGCTACCAGTGACTCAGTTCCGTAGCGAGGAAAGCAGACATCTGTGTCGTGTTAGGAGAATGTAATTCTCCTCCCTCCCTCCCGTTTGTTATATAACCGTCTGTCCCCCGTATAGGATGTTTATTGCCTCTTGCACTCCAAGGAGCATTATAAACAATAAAGAGTCTGTCCCCAAGAGCGCTTGTCGTCCGACAGTGTTGGAAGCCTTTCGCGGTGATTGAATCCATCTGGGCTCTTTAGTGTTTTTAAGTCCTTTTAAAGCGCGAGGCAGCGCGCTGAAAAGGGACTCTGTCACGGTGGCGGCTGGCCAGATCCGCTCGGCGGGGCTCCCCGCTCCGATCCGCTCACTTTAACGATTAAAGTTTGCGTTGGGATTTCCCCTTTGCCGCTAGCCCTGCGGAGCTCATGCGGCTACAAAAGCCGGAGCTTTGAGTCCGTTTTGGCTCTTGTGGCCACGGTCTTGTTAAATTTCAATGCCAGTGTTTGCGTTTTGCCATGAATTTGTTTTTATTCCAGACACACTCTCCCTGGGAAGACCGTGTCCTTGTGCAAGCCGCTATCAGCACACATGCAATGGGACACGGAACTTGGCCTCTTCTTCTTCCCCGAGGTGAGAGGCGATGCTCAGTGACCGCCCCGCTGGAAAGCAGCCTGGATTTGACTCCTTTTGAGGAAAAAAAAAAAAAAGAAAGAAAAACATTTTCCCTCCTGTAAGTAGGGAAATAAAGTGGCTTTTTCAGGGCCGCGCTCCTCCGGGCCGCCAGGGGGCGGTGTCCGCGGGAGCGCGGCCGCGGCACGGGGAGAAAATGGCGGCGGCCGCGGGTTCGGGCTCAGGCGCCGGGCGGGCGGCAGCGCGGCCTCGTCCGGGAGCCGGCCGGTTCCGTGGCTGTTTGGCCGGAGCGTTGTTAGGTGACTGCCTGGGGGCCGTTTTCGAAGGCAGGAGCGTCGTGAAGTTACCCGATCTGCTACGTTTCCTCCGAGGCTTGGAACCGGCGAGCGGGCCGCCCGAAGCGGGGGAACCGGTCGGCAGCGCCCGCAGAGGTGGGCAGAGGGGCGGGGGTCGGGCCCGGAGCGCATCCCCTTCCTCGTACCCACAGGTTCGGGCCTGGCCCCCAGCACCCTCAGTATCGGGCTTTTGGGGTGCGTCCCCTCCCCATCCTCGCACCCCCCAGGCCCACCGCCCCAATCCTGCCCCTCACTTCAGCGTGGGACACCTTCCCTGGGACACCCGTGGCTGTCCCCAGCCCTGTGTCCCCTCCGCTGTGGGGTTTGGACCCCCGCGGGGTGAGGATGACCTTGCTGAAGCAGCACCCGGCCTTTGGCAGCTCCAGGGCAGTTCGTGCTCCCTGAACACGGGCCCGGTGCTGAGGTCTGGGGTGCTGTGCTCAGCCTCTGCCGCGCCTTCCGCAGGGAAGCTGGGCTTGTAGCCTGCTGGGAACCAGGGTATCGCAGCACAGGGGTGTCAGCAAGGAGCAGATACACCAAAAATAGGTCAGGAGTAGAGTAAGAGAAGCACAAGAACGGTTATTTAACTCTTAGCAAGCGATGATGGATCATGTTGGGGTTCTCAGCTGTGCAGCAAGCCCTGTCACCTCGTCAGTAGGATCTTAAAGGCACTTGGTTCTGTTGCAGCCTTGTCCAGAAATGTGACTGTGCTTTCTCATCTCCGCTTGTCAGCGTACACTGTCAAGTCCTTGAGAAGGAGACTTGTCTCACTTGTCCATATGTGCTTCTGGATATCACACGCTTTCTCTTGGCTTTTACTAATCTTGGAATGTGTTCTGTTTCATTCTTGCTGCGGATGTGTCTCTCATGCTGTCTGTCTTACCCTGGTGATAGCAGCTAGTGACAAGCTCCGAGTGCTGGGGAACTTCTGGTGGTGTTTTAACTCTGGCTGTGCAGATTATTAGGCCTTGGAGAGTAGGGAAGTGCTGACAGCGGAGAAGGACAGGAGGAGAGTTTGTCCCTGGATAGTCATGTTATGTTTTGACCTTCTGTTTCAGAAACGCTGTCGTACACGGACGACACGGCCATGAGCAGGTCGGTGGTGCAGTCCCTGCTAGCCAAGCGAGAGTTTGATGAAGTTGATATGGCCAAGAGGTAAGGACTGCAGCCGGCTCTGCGGGCCAGGGTGTTGACATTTACCAGTGAGGGCAAAACTTCCTTGAGATTCAGCACTGTAATTTTTTGTGAAAGCGGACAGGGGCTAAGGCAAAGTCATTGTTAATTTGTGGAGGAAAAAGAAATAGAGAAGTGATGACCAATGCTGTAATTTATTGTGTGCTTTGCAGCGCTGGTAGTTTTAGCGTGGGTTCAGACTCTGCTCTGAAATGAAGGGCGGGACGTGCTGTGTTGCACCCGTGTACGTGTATGCACCTTTGTGGAAGATAATGCTTGGAAATCTCAGAAGCATTTCCTTTCATGTTTATTTGTTGCTATTTAAGTTTGTACGTCCCTTACTTCACTGAATATTGGTGAGGTCAGTTTCGGTTTGTTTATGATCTGTTTCCCTTTTGAATCCACAGCCCTGGTAGCATTTGGTTCCACTTAGAAAACCCTTCCATTGAACTTGAACAAAAGACTTTCTTTGTGGTTGTGACCCACGGAAATGTTTCCAGTTTGCTTCTATTTCGAGGCAAAGTTGAGAGGGAAACAAGCGGGTTGTGAAAGGTGGTGTTCATACAGGCTTTCACACCAGCTTTTGGGAATTGGATTCTTTCCCTACAGAAATGAATCACTTGAGCCCCGACTGTCACTGAGTTACCCCTGTGTTATTCATTCACTTTATCAAGTGGCTTTACGCAGCCTCTTTACCAACTTCAGTAACAGACCAAAGTGGTTTTTTTTTTTCTCACCTGCGTAACTGCTGCTCTCCTGCCCACACCAGGTTTGCTGAGGAGTACAAGAAGGAACCGAACAGGGGCTATGGGATGGCGGTTGTCAATGTCTTCAAGAAGCTCCTGAGCCCCAAGTGCAATGATGTGTTTGAACCAGCCAGAGCCCAGTTTAACGGGAAAGGCTCCTACGGGAACGGCGGTGCCATGAGGGTGGCAGGCATCCCGCTCGTGTATTCCGATGTCCAGGACGTTAAGAAGGTACCGTTCTGGGCTCTTTCGGGCAGCGCGGCTCTGGCAGTCCCTGCTGTCAGGTGACTCCCACCCTGATCTCTCAGTTGGGTTTGCTAACGATGCGTTTTCATTCCCAGTTTGCGAAGCTGAGCGCCGAGTTAACCCACGCCAACTCCCTGGGCTACAACGGGGCCATCCTGCAGGCCCTGGCCGTGCACCTCGCCCTGCAGGGACAGCTCAGCAAGGAGACCTTCCTGGAGCAGCTCATCAGCCACATGGAAGACGTGGAGGCGGATGATAAGTCTCTTACGGACGCCCGGGCGTAAGTGGCTGTGAGGAGCGCTACCCGTTGTGTACAGTTTACTCTGGCTCTTCACATTCTCTCTTCTTCATTGTACTCTTTCTTTTTCAGGCTGGGCTTTGAGGATTTACCGTTTTCAAGGCGTTTAAAGAAAATAAAGGAATTTTTGGAGCTCAGCAGTGTTCCCAAAACAGATGTATTGTTTGAATTAGGTAAGTACTTCCCTTACTACAAGTAGCAGGGAAGAGCTGGAAGCAGGACCAGCTCAGCAGGCCTGGTGGTGTGTCCTCCCCTGGATTCAGCCTCTGCTGCCTGTCAGGCACTGAGCGTGCTGGAAAGGCTGCCCCTGCTCACCAGTCAGTAATTCTCCAAATCTTGACCCAGTGACTCTCTCCCTGTATTGGTGGGGAAAAAAAAGTCTTGCTAAGAAAAACTTATCATGGATAACATTTCTAAATACTCTAAGATCTCTTGTCTTAATGCCTGTCACGTTGGATGGGAAGAGGTGGATGTATATTGCCAAACTGTAGCGGGGAGTTGGTCTCCAGGGTGTGAGCAGTACTGGCGAGCTATGTGGAGGTTTCTCTTCAGAGGTGCAAGCTTTTGCACCTTGTCGTGATAAAATCAGTGATACTGGTACTGAAAGTAACTGGGAATGGGCAATTGCAGGTGGAAGGGAAAAGGTACTTCTGCGGGAAGGCAGACACAAGTGTTCTGCAGCACTGAAGACGATTGGTTTTGTTAACAGGCAATGGCATTGCCGCTTTGCGGTCTGTCCCTACTGCAATTTACTCCTTCTTGCGCTGTATGGATGCTGACCCAGATATTCCTGATCACTACAACAACCTGCAGAGGACCATCATCTACTGTATCTCTCTGGGTGGAGACACAGACACCATTGCTACCATGGCAGGAGCCATTGCAGGGGCTTATTATGGGGAGGAACAGATACCCCCAAGCTGGGAGCAGAGCTGTGAAGCTTTTCAAGAGACGCAGAAGCTGGCAAATAGTTTGTATGAACTCTACTGCCAGCGGCTCTGAGCTCCGAGGGGAGTGTGCTTGCTGAAGGCGAAGTAGGTGGCCACCTCTGCTTTTCTGGTCTGAAATCTGGTGGTGGATCCGCGCCGCCTGCAGACGCCAGCGAGCCTCCACCTGAGAAAGACCCTTGCTGCTGCGAGTTGAGGGCTGGAAGCGTGAGCTGGTTTGGAAGCGAGGGGACGTACCCTTCCGTTACCGTTCCGCTGGGAAGTGGCCGCATGTGTCGCCTTGGACAGTGGGTGCATCTTTTCTGAAGTGTACCGGAGCGTCGAGTTTTTCATAAGATTTCTGCTTCTTGCTTTGTCCCGCTTCTGTGTCATTTTGTCAGTGCAGTGACTGGGTGGGTGTCTGAACGTCTGAATCTGCTGACTTTCCTGTTGTTTCTCTCTCCTCCTGTGTGCCATGGCCTTTGTTTCTGTTGTTAGTGGCCTGTCCTGCGGTGGCTTTGATCCACACCCCTCTCCAAACGCCAGTGCACACTCAGCTGACCAGCTGAGGGGTGGAGGTGGGAGTCACTGGAGAGGCACATCCCTGGGGAGCCTGGCGGGTGTCCTGCCCGGCGGCACCGTTACCACCTGTGCTGCGGAGAGAGGATGCTGGGGATGGACTCCCAGAGAGGTTCACTTCCTTCAAGGCAGAGTGAAAGGTGCCAGAGCCTGGAGAAGGGATTTCTCCGCCGTGTCAGTGGCGTTGTGAGAAATGCCTTTGGTGCGTGCAGACAGAATCCCAGTTGGCTCATTGTTACTGCTGGAAAAGGGCGCAACCAGTTACTGTTCCTTTGGTGGCCTTTGCTCTGCGATCCACCTGGCACCGTCCTGATCCGTTCCATTTTGTGTTCCTTTATGTAGCTGGTTTTCACGTTGCTGCAGCTGCAGCTACTTTAGCTGTTTCTTTTGTTCCTGAGCCATGCCTCCTGCGTTTTTAATGCTGTCCCGTGTATGTCCAGAGCGCCAAGTGAGATCGCTGTTTAAATCTGTGGGTGGAGACAGTTGTGAAACCTGGTGTTACACAAGGGCTGAATTCCTGGTTCTGCTGCAGTCAGTGACAAAAACGACTTAAGCAGGAAGCAGGAAGACTTCTCACAGTTTTAAAGCTCTGCACTTGGTAAGAATCATCTGAAAATAAAGGGAAATGTAGGTTAATTGGGGGAGAGCTTATCAAAGTTTAAAATAATTTGTGCATTTGAAGCTGATACTGGTGGCCAAGAGATACAGCAAAGCTGTATTTTTCCAGACTTTGATGTTTAAAACCTTTGCCCAGTGGAGCTGGGCATGACATGTCTAAAAAGGCTTGAAAGCTTTCTAATAATGGAAATCTGAAAGAAAGAGACAAGCAGTCATCTAAGGCAGTGTTTATCAATGTGAGTGTGACAGTGTATTTCTCTGGTATTCCTGGTGACACCGGGAAGCGACCGTTCTGCTCAGAGCTCACTCCCCGTCGTTATCCGCATGTGGTTGTTGTGTGTGTCAGGCTGCATGCACATCTGGAAAATCTGGCTGCGATGTGTCGTTCCGGTTTTTCCTGTACTCTCCTTCCTTCAAGTGCCACTCGTTTGTGTGATGCTTTAATGGGTTTTCCTTGTATCAATTAACGCTTCTCCTGAGAACATGTGGAATTTTGATCTGTTGTATATGGATGTGTTGTGCTGCAGATCTGAGATGTAAAATGTCAGGTTTGTCACATTATTCTGCCAGAGGTGTGAGCGTATGCACAGAATTATTTAAAATGAGATATTTTCCTTTAAAAGCAGCTTTATCATTTAAAATATTTGGAACTCATGAGAGCAGAAGAGCTCCAGTTTAAAAAATACAGCTCATTGTAGGCCAGAATTTAAATGTGTACTGAAACATTTAGCTCTGACTTCCTTGGAAAGAAATAAAATCACTTCATTATCTTTGTTAATTAGCCTCTGCTCCTGTCTTTTTGTTCGGGACACGAAGTTATGCTTCCATACCAAGTTAAAAGAGGAGTTGTAGGAAAACCTCTTGCCTGTTTCTCCCTGCCCCATACTTCACTTTAAGACTCAACCTGACACTGCTCTGTTACGGCTTCTTGAAATCTTTCTGTAGGAAGGAGCGTGGAAGTTCTTCGCTGCTGGTTAGAGATACCTTGTGTGTAGCTGCGACTGGTGTTTCATTTGGGATGAGTTTTAGCGCTGGAAGTCTGCTGTAAAACCTGCTCCCAGGTGGTGGCTGTTGCCCGTGAGCAGTACGGGGTAGCTGAAGCTTGCCGAAGCCCAGGAGCAGTGGCTGTTGCCAACAGCAGGCTGTCGGGAGCATCGGTTCCGTGCGTTGCAGGGAGGTTTGCCGGAGAGGCCCTTTTCCTCTGCTGGCTGCGGCTTGTGGGCTGTTTGCAGGGAGGAGCAGGGTGTGGAAGGAGTTCAGCTGCTGCAGCCCGCTGTGCGATGACGGTGCAGAGACCAGGAAGCGCGCTGGGTGCCCCGCCACCTGCAGCCGGAGAGACAGTCGCTGTTTCTTCATGGTCAGCTTCTGAAGGAGCCAGGCTTCCCTGGAAGTGTTTCACCTCTGACAAGTAACGTCTCGTCTTCCAGGTAAGAAATCACGTGGGGAAACGTGTTTTCTTCTCTTTTTACTTTTGACCTCTGAAGGTGATTTGCTAACAGGTCATTCACTGTTTCTTCTGTGTGTTACTGGCTGCTTCTGCAGCTCAGGATGCGGAGGTTGGCGTAAATGAGGTTGTGTAACATAGCAAAAAAAAAAAAAAAAACCAATGGAAAAAAACACAGAAGGGAAAGGGAATCCCCAACACTTTGACTTAAATTCCTTAAATTAATAATCGCCAGTCTGGAAGGGTCTGGATTTCATCCTGTTTAAAAACTGAACTGCTGGAGACAGGAATCTTTTCCTTAATCACAAGAAACATGCGATACCTTCTTACATAAGGATATGAATCAGCGAGCAGATCTGCTGGGAACAAGTGAGCTGGATTTGAGAGGGAAATACAGCGCGAGAGGCCTGTACGAAGGGTTACTAGCAAGGCTGAGCAAGGCTGGTAATACCAGGACAAAGGCACCGCTGAGCCCAGCTTTTGTACAATAAGTTTTATTGATGTTTTGTCAATACAATCAAGTACTGCAGTTTTAGTTCTGAAGAGAAGGCCAGTTTCTGATCACAAAAGAGTGCATTTTAAACCAACTTTTACTATGACAGACAGTGCATGTAATAAGTATTTACAAAACTAAAAACCTCTATATACTAGGTTAGAAATGAAGATACTAGAGGCAAATTTAAAAAAAATAGTAAGAATTTGTATATAAAAATGCACATTGTAATGCAGTTTTCATAATTAAAAATAGACATACTTCATCCAACCCAACCTTTTTTACTGTGGTGATTGAAACCAAAATCCCATGCGCTCACACACACGACAGAAAATAATCCTTTCTGCTGGCGAATATCACGTTCTCAGTACTCCAGAAAAAAAATTCTTCCTGACAGTGTCCGGTTCAGTGAACAGCCTCCCTCGTCCTGTGCATCCTTTTTTTTGTTTTTTTTTTTCCTAGCCTAACTCTATGTGCGTGTAATATTTGCCTTTCAATTGCTGTGTAAATGTAACAGGTTATATAGCTGCGGAAGGTTGATTATGGTTTATGCTCTGCACATGAAGGGAAAGTGAAATTGCAAAACAATATCTACAGCACTGAACAAGTTAATGTCTCGGTGTGGCTATAGTGAGTATTTTTGTCATTGCTTTTTGCCAGCTAGAACAAGAAGTTTCAAATAAAACAGAACAAGAAGAGATGGAATGTAGGTTAGAACACAGTATAAATAAGTCGCTTTGCTGAGTAACGGGCTGAAGCGTCCACCCCGGCGCGCGGCCGGGGCGCGAGAAGCTCCCGGCCCTGCTGCAGGTAGTGTGCACGCGCCGCCGGCGGTGCCGCGCGGTGGGAGCCTCGCGTGGCACCAGCTCGAGTTCATTGCTGTTCTCCACAGGCAAGATGCGTCAATAAAGGAGACACAGGCCCCGTCCTAGCACCTTCCTCAAAAGCCTGGGCTTGAAGAAAACATCTGAGCTTCCATTTTTAAATGTAGGGACTCTATGACTCCTGGT
The DNA here is from genome assembly GCA_011801015.1 of Ardeotis arabs. Lineage (NCBI taxonomy): Eukaryota > Metazoa > Chordata > Aves > Otidiformes > Otididae > Ardeotis > Ardeotis arabs. Next base: position 28,577 of record JAAGAY010004179.1, on the reverse strand, counting down.
CCTGCTGGGAAATAACCCAGCACGACCAGAGCCCAAATGGCCCTGACACCCCCCTGCCTTCAGGAGTTAAAAATGTCCAGTGGGATCAGACACTGGGGCAGCCTTTCTGTTTGAGGTTTCATCTTTCAATGAAACTTGCAGCTTTATGTGGAGAAAACCCCCAGAAGGTGGACAAGCCAGCCCCAGCCGGGCAGTAGCTGAAGCGCTGGCCTTCAACTGTCAATTTCCTTTTTATGATTCTTCATTTCAGGGATAGGTGTGTTTTTAAAAGGAAGCCCTGGATAGCAAGAGGCAGAAACACAGGACAGGCTTAAGGAGAAAAAAAACCAACCAAACAAACTAGAAATAGAAAAAGAAAAGTTGTTTAAATATCTTGTACAGTCCATCTGGAGAACAATCCCAAGTCCTGTTCTTGCTACGTTTCTTTGCCCATAGAACAGGCTTTAGGAGAATTTAAGGGTAATAGTGGCGCAGCTGGTGACCAAATTGTTGCTGTTTTCTCAGGGATGTGCCTTTGCAGAGGGACGTGCGGTGTAACACACGTGGATTAACTTCAGCAGCGTGCTGCTTGCCTGGGCTGAGAAGAATCGCTTTACTGGAAGTGCAAACGGCAATGACTATTCTACCGCGAGAGAATCTGCAAAGCACCGGGCTTCAGTTGCTCCCGTTAGCAAAGGACAGAGCAGCCAAGTGGTCAGGATCCGTGCATACCTTTCCCAGAACCTTGTAGCTCGTGTTCAGGTCAGTAACATTTCAAGCATTTATGAGACAAAGTGGTAACAACAGACAAATGTGATTTTTTTTTTTTCTGTTTTTTTTTTTTTTTTTTTTAACCTAAGTCACAGATTGGCACCTGGCATGGTGCGCTTTTACAGGTACATATTGCACTAGACTTGTCAATAACATTGTTAAGTAGATAATAGCACCGTTGTAAAATGACTGAATGGAAGGTTAGAACAAACACTACTTTTTCTTAATTAAAAGGGCCCCAGAGAAAGGGGGGATACCAATGCAAAAGTTTACACATCCCGAAATAGCGAGACAGTAAAAGCAAGTTGTCCGTAAGTGGCACTTTCAAGAAAGCATAACTAAACCTTCTACCAAACCAGGCTAGAGGCACCGTAAGCCGTCCTTGTGTTGTCAAAGAATAAGATGCTCACAAGGCCAAGCGAGTCCTTGGGCTGCAAAGAGGCGGGACAGAACCAGCCCGGGGACGTGCCCGTAGAGAGAGGATCGTTGTTCGTCACAGGGGTCCCGGCTCCCCTCAACGGCTTTGGAACAGGTCGTCTGTCATCCTCCCAGATCCCAGTGCCTGGATGTTTTTATTCCTAAAGGTGCTGGGGGGAAGGGTTAGAAATAATATTTACTTCTTATAAGAAGGTGCTTATGCAAAGTGTTCCACTTTTTATGAGTAGCAATCCAACCACACTGAATCCAGAGTGAAGCAGGGAGACTGCCTTAAAGCACAGCCTGAGAAAATAGGCATCAGTTGGACTGAAACTTGGCCGTCTGATGGTTTGGGAAGGAAATTTCTCAGTCCAGCATGGATCTCTGCTGCTGTACAGGTTTGTGTGAAGTGCCTAGGACCCCTGTGCTGGTTAGCGCGTACACCCTCCGTTACAACAGCTGTATTTGTTTAACTGGGACTCAAAATGGGAAACGAGGGCGCTTGGTGATGGACCGGAAGGGTCTGCTCCTCCAGACGACCCTCGCTGGATCACGGAGCAGTTTACTGCAGAGCCAGATCCTTGCCATCCCAAGCGCGTTCCTATGTTTGATGTACAGTCACTCGGGTACAATTTATACCAGATACGCTTTGCTGAGGAAGTCACTCCCCGTCCCTTCCTTCTCCCTCCCCCAAAAAAGAAAGAAAGAAAGAAAGGTGTCTCCTTTCCCATTACCCTCTTGACTCATGGATCAAACAGTATGAAGCAAAGTCCCACGACAACGGCTTGCGCGTTCTTCCCAGTGATTTTTCTTTTTTGTATTCATTTTAAAAAACTTTTTTATCAAAAAAAAAAAAAAAAAAAAGACAGTTTATGGCTAAAGTGGGTGAAAAGGAAATGTGCCCAACAGCCGTTATGTGGGGCAAAGCAGGAACCCGGAGAAGGAGGAGTGGATGTATTCTGTGGAGTACAGCCCGTTGGCCTGGTCCGAGGGCATTTGTACCCAGACTTGGTCGTTCTCCTTGAGTTCAAGCACGGCACTGCCCGAGGCCTGGTCCAGGTAGCCCTTTTTGTACTCGTCGTAGGTGTAGGTGGCAGGCACGTTGTTCTTGTACAGCGCCACCCAAACGTTAGTCCCTTTGACATGCACGTGGTAGGCAAAGTAGTAGATGCCGGATACGGGGCAGGTGAATATCCCGGTGACCGGGTTGTAGCCGTTGTGCCCGTTATACAAAGTCCGGTCAAACTTGACCGGCATGCCCGACGCCGGGAAAGGGGAGGTGAGGATGGCGGTGAAGGCTGGCGCGATGCGGGCGGAGAGCTCTCCTCGGCCGTACTGTGGCTTCCCCGGCTTGCCGTTCCCCAGCACGGCCCCCTCCACGCCGCCGTCCGGCAGGTGCAGCCCCGCGATGCCCGTCTCGTCGAACACCCCAGGCGCTCCCGGCGGCCCAGGTGGCCCCGGTGGGCCTGGTGGCCCATTCAGCCCCGGCGTTCCCGGCATTCCCGGGGGGCCGATGGGTCCGGCCATGCCAGGCTCACCGGTCTTCCCTTCACCGGGAACCCCAGGAAGCCCGGGCTCCCCTTTCAGCCCTGGTAGCCCCTGAGGCCCCATGGGACCCGTGGGTCCTTGCAAGCCCGGGATGCCAGAGGGGCCCCTCAGCCCCGGCTGCCCCGGGATCCCGCCGTCCCCTTTCGGCCCGGGGCCGCCCGTTAATCCTGGCACCCCCGGGAGGCCGATGAACCCCGGTTCTCCTTTGGGGCCTGTTGGGCCAGGGGGTCCCTGTGACCCGGGCAGGCCTCTTTCTCCTGGCACTCCTGGCTTCCCCGCGAAGCCGTTCGGGCCCTGGTCACCGCGCATCCCTGGCATTCCCGGGGGCCCGCTCGGCCCCACGTCGCCTTTGGAGCCAGGCAGCCCGTGCTTGCCCGGCAGCCCCATGGACCCTGGCGGGCCCGGCGGCCCGATGATGCCAGCAGGGCCCGGCTCACCCGGCTCCCCGTCGATGCCAGGTTCCCCCTTGTCGCCGATGGCTCCCGGCACCCCGGGCTGCCCGCGGTCTCCTTTTAGGCCAGGCAAGCCCGGCTTCCCATAGCCCGTTGGGCCCGGCAAACCAGGGGGGCCGCGGATCCCGGGCTCTCCTTTTGGTCCCATGGGGCCCTGTATCCCCGGCACCCCTGCGGCGCCCGGGACGCCGATCCCGTCGATGCCAGGGGGGCCCCGGGGCCCCATGGGGCCGGGTTCCCCGTTGACGCCAGGCCCGCCTGGAGGGCCCATGTCGCCCTTCTCCCCCGGTGCGCCCGGCAGGCCGTCGAGGCCGGGTTTGCCAACGCCGATGGGCCCTGGGGGCCCCGCAGGGCCGGGAGGGCCTCCGTTCCCGCGGGGCCCCGGTAACCCTGGCTTCCCCACGCCGTTTTCACCCTTCATCCCTCGCTCTCCACGGGGACCTGGCTCTCCTTTCGGGCCAGGCTCTCCCCGAAACCCGGGCAGACCGGGGCCGCCCTGTGGGCCCGGCTTCCCGTTGACGGAGATGCCGGCCGGGCCCGGCAGCCCTGGGGGCCCGGGCAGTCCTCTTGGCCCCTGCTCTCCTCGCATGCCGGGCTCGCCCTTGGCTCCGGGCATCCCCTTCATACCCGCCTTTCCGGGGAGTCCTGGGATGCCGGGTTTCCCAATGCCCGAGAAGCCGGGGGGCCCAGCGGGCCCGGGCTGGCCGTGCATTCCTGGCTTCCCCGTGCCTGGCTTTCCTGGGTAGCCGGGGGGGCCGGGGGGTCCGCGCGGGCCGGGCTTTCCTGGCGGTCCTGGCTCCCCTTTGAGGTCCATCGGCGGCAGCGGCGGCATGTCTGTGGAGAGAGGAGACACAGAGCTTTACCGCGGCTGGCAGTAGAGGAGCGTGCCTGGTGCTGCCCTTCAGGTGTTAAAGCCCCGGTGCTGCAGGAGTGCCCTTCTCTAGAAAAGGTTTTATTTAAACGCGGCCACAGCGGCTTCCTGCGCCACAACATCAGCAGGACTGTCTTGAGGCAAGACCTTGGCCGGAGCCCAGGGTACTAATCCAAGCCTTACTCCATCCATTCCTCCACAGAGGGTGTCAACAAGACCAGCAATTGCCGGCGGCCCTGGCAGCGTTGTTTCGTGATGACCTACTGTGCGGTTTTTTTTAGGAGCTGGATTCAAACCTCCCGCTGCCTCACTTCCCAGCGGCCTCAAAAGCACCGTGGGATTCAGTTGCTCCTGCCTGGGCTCAGCCGAGAGAGTGGCGACAGAACAAGCCAAGACTGAGGATAATCCCTCCGCCCCATCCTACAAGAGCCTCAGGAGACCTTTAATCCTTTGGGATTAAAAAGAAAACTCTTGGAGATGTAAGTTGAGAGACCAAAGAGGTGATTCGTGTATGGGTTAAGACATGCCCGCGGTGCTCGCTGGCTCGGCTCCCGTGTCCAGCAAGGCAGAAAAAAACTTACCAAAAAGAAGAAAAGTGCTGAGGATGGAGAAAAAGCCAATAGCTGCAAGGGAGGCGCAACCTCAGTTACGTCCAAATGAGTCAGCCCAGCTGGGAATAGGCCGTAACCACTTGACATTTAAAGAATTTATAGAGGTCTTTTGCAAACGGATGTAAGAAAGAAACGAATGGGCTGAGAGACAAAGCCAAGGAGAGGCAGATGACGTGCCCACCGCAGCTCGGTGCTTAAAGCGCAGACGTGAGCAGAAATACCTCCTCGAGGTGAGCCCAGGCGGGGTGTCGCTGCCCGCGTGACACGAGGAATGGGGGAGAAAATAAATCTGACAAACTGGTGTTTTAGGATGCTCAAAAGGAAGGCGGTCGCACATACGTGGGACTAGGATGAGAAACGTGAAGGGCAGAGGAAAGGGCCTTGACACCGTGGGCAAATCTTAACCAAATCTGCCCAAAGTGGAACATTCCAGTCAGGAACAGATCTGTACGGGCAGGTTCCCGGGATGGGAATGGATCCCGTTGGGGATGGGAGCAAAACACGAGGCTGTGTGCCCTGGCACGGCGCTGAGGAGGAGGCAAGGGGGTCACCGGCCCGACCCCCGGCCTGGGCGTGCAGGGAGCTGAGCCGGGCCTCGGGAGCATGGACACCCGCAGCGCCGGGATCCGCCGACACAATTTCCCAGTCAACGGGAAGAGATTAGGAGAGATTTGAGACACGTGAAAAGAATAACTGTGGCAGCAGCAGGCACCGTTCCGGGCGCGTCGGGGCAGCTTCACCTTCCCTAAGCACAGCTCGGCTCTGGCCGATCCCAAGCCTGGTGCCTGCTTGTTTTTCTTTTGGTAACGGAATCATTTTCGGAGCTTATCTACACATCAAAGCCTGGCCCCCAGCCTGGGCTGTGATAGAGGTCACTTGGCTGTCTTGATTAAGGAAATACTTGTCTGTTGTGACATTGCCACTGGATTTCTGCAAACCTCCTGCTCCTCACCCCAGAAAATGGTGTGGGAAAGCAGGCAAGGGAGATGTGAAGTGCTGCACTAAAGCAGATTTTGGGGGTTTGAATTCTGGAAAAAAGTTTTTCTTCAGAAAATTAGTTCAACGTGTTTTTTCCCCCCATCCTCCCCTTTTTTTTTTTTTTTCTTCTTGCAATGGTTTGAAAAGAATTAGTTTTCTAGGTCATTTTGCATGGAATCAGAACAAGGATCTACAGCTGAGCCCACGAAGGAAGGAAAAAGCACACACACACTCGCACACAAGGCAGCGAAGAGGAACGCCAGGCGAGAGCTGCCAACTTGCAGGCGGCCAGAAAAGCAGACGGGAAAACCAAACCGGGGACGTTAGCGGAGAGAAACTGGGACACTGCAGCCCCAGCGGTATCCAATTTCAAAAGCCCATGTCTTACCACAGGCGCATGTCTCGGAGCTCTGCATTTCACAGCAGCAGCATGGGGTTATGTGTTCCCCTCGAAGCAGGAACGAAGCTGCCATGAATGCGAATGCGAAGAACCAGCTGGGGCAGCGGGAAGGGAAAGGAGCAGGCACGGCCCCTGCAAGCTCTCGCCTGGGCACCACGGAGCTTTTCACTTCCTGAGGAGCATGGACACCTCCGGGTGGATCCTGCAGCCACTCTGGAGCTGCTTTCGTCCTGGTGAGGGACCTGCCAGCGCGGACTGGCCGGCAGAGGAATAATCCAGCGAGATGGGAAGTGGTTCCTGGCCATGAGCAGCCAGCAGCGGGTCTGGCCAGCGCGGCCGGATGACGCTGCAGGAAGGAGAGGTTGGCTGCTCCATGGCAAAGCCTGGCTGAGCTTGTTCCAGTGCTGCTGCCAAGCCCTGTCTCGTGAGAGCGAGTTTCACAGGCTCACAGGGACATTGCATGGGACCAGCGTTACTGCATCTCATCCCATCTTCCACTGCGGCGCACGGAGAGACTTAGCGCAGGATCCAGCCGATGCAGACGGAGCTGCCGTGCAAGACGACGGCAGTGAGATGGGAGAAAACTGCAGAAAGAAGCGTGGAAGCAGCAAAGTTTCCCCATTAGCAGGAGCTAAGGGACCTGGAGGCCCGTTGGCCGCATGCAGGAAGCAGCAGCCCCACCGGGGTCACAGGGCTGAGTCTCTCCAAAAGCAGCAGGACCTGTGGGCCACCCACTCTGGGGACACCAGGCACCGGCAGCCCGGGCGCTGCCCGGCCCCTGCCTGCTCCCACCTCCTGGGCCTTGGCTCTCCGTGAGCTCCCCCAAGCTTGGGGCGGTGAAAAGCGCTCGTCTCTCTTTGCAGCTGAGGTGGCTGCCCTGGGGTGAACCCTCCGTAATGGTGCTGGAGGGGGGCTCCTGGCACAAGCCCCCTCCCCGGGCATCGCCTGTGCCTTACCAGGGAGGTGCTGGGCTCCCTGAGCCCCAGTCAGCACCCGGCCATGGTTTTACCTGGCTGTGAGCTGCACGGACGTGGTTTTAACCAAGCCAAAATCAAACCTAACTGGGCAAAGATCTGCTTCGGTGCTGTTAGCGCTGTAGCGTTTAGCAGCATCTCCTGCCCAGAGCTGCCTCTGCGCACCTGCGGAGTCTGGGTTTTGGGTCAGAAAAGGTGTCTGGCCCCCTGAGGAAACCAGCCCTGTCACTCGGTGGATGGCACCCGCAGGTGACGGGAGCCCCCCGGTGCCAGGGCCTGGCCTGGCCCCCCGGGTGGGGGTCCCAGCCCCAGGTCCAGGCTGGGGCAGTGCATGGGGGGGGCTCCGCACAGCCCCCCGCCGGCTCGGGGGTGACCCGCTGGGGCACGGCACGGCCCTGCGCCGTCGCGGCGAGTCAGCTGAGCTCCCTGAGCAGGGCAGAAGGCCAGCAGGGATTTTCCTTGCCAAATTAGAGGTTAAGCAGAGATGGGAGCTTGGTAGGATCCAGGAGGCACCAGCTTCCCCATCCGCCTCCGTGCAGCCCCGTGGCCGGCGGCTCAGGCTGCAGCTGCCCCCCTGCCCGCGTCCCCCTGCCCGTCCTCTCTTTCCCAGGTGTTTTAGGAAAGTGATGTCCAGGAGACTCAGTGTCTCCTCTAGCCCATGCCCGGTCTAACCTGGCCAAGCTCACACCTGAACCGCACCTTGCAAAGAGCCCGGCACGCTCGCTCCTCTCTGCTCCTGCTCGGAGGCAGCGTAAGCCGCTCCCATGCATAGGAAGAAGGAGAAAAAAAGAAGGAAAAACAGCAGGGAGATATTTGAATCCAGTCCCACCAGCAGCTGAAATGTTCCTGCGCTACGCTGGAAGGTTTTGTGTCTGGCTGGGGTTCAGGGAGCAGCTTTACAACAGCTGGGAAGGGGGCAGGGAGGGGGGCTCGGAGCACGCTTCGCCTCCAGGTTTTGCTGTGTGTTTTCTGACATAGGTGCTGAGCTGAGCTCCTGATAAGCCGTTCAGCCCAGCAGTAAATCAGCCACCGGCAGCCCACCCTTCTCCAGTTTTTCCTCCCGGAGCCAAGGCTTCGGCTCCCTGGGGGGTCCGGATCCACACAAGCCCGGGGAAAGCTCTGGCAACTCTTCCCGAGCACCCAGTACCGTCCAGGCACCGCTGCCCCATCCCGCGGTGCTGCCAGCAGCGGCTGGCTCTGGGAAGAGCGGTGGGAATGCTGGGTTTGGCATCGAGGAAAGGGCGATCTAACACGAGGGGGGTTGCTGGTCGCAGCTTTCCGAGGGAGGAAACGTCACTCTGCTGCTCTCCCCTCGCCAGGCTGGGTCTCGGCTCCGGCCTTGGCCCTCTTTCCTTTCCCAGCTGGTGCGAAGCGCAGACAGGGAAACAGAATAGGTGGAGGAGTGGAAAAAGCCTCGCGGGAACGGCTCAGGTTTAACAGCAGCGAGAGGCAGAGATGGCGAGCGCCTGGGGCTGAGCCTCAAAGATACCTCAAATGTGCAGGAAGGGAGGAGGAGGAGGAGGGAGCAGAAGGCTCGTGGGTGCCCTTTGTGCACCAGCTCCCGGGCTGAGCACCCAAGGGTGCCCACCCAGCCCGAGCGAAGGGCTCTGCTGAGCTCCTCTGTGCCTGTCCCTGTCCTCCTGCGATGGGTTACGGAGACCTAAACGTGCTTGGCTGAAGATGCGTTGGGCAGCAGCACCCTTGGCCGTGCCAGGCCGCTCCCCGGGGGCCCCGACCCCGAGGGTGAGGGGATGCCGAGTGCCTGGCGGCTGCGGGACGCTACGGCCCCTTCCCGCCGTGCTGGCAGCCCTCCCGGGCAGCCGTGGCCCCGTGTCCTCCCAGCCCCTGCGGAGTGCGTCCCTTACCCAGGTACTGCCCTTTGCCTTCGCGGAAGGGGGGTCCCAGGGGTCCCTTCACCATGGGCTGCATGTACTTCACTTGGCCGTAGCCCGCCGCGCCTCCTCCCGCCGCCGAGCGAAGGCCGACCACCATCACCACCAGCAGCAGCAGCGCCGCGGCGTCCGGCAGCATCCTGGTCCCCACTGCTCCTGCAGACAAAGCGACAGTGAGAGCGGGCACCCACGACCCCCGTCTGTGCCCTCCGGCCCTTGAGGATCGGCTGGGAATGCGGGAAGGATCCCAGCGGGAGCAGGACTCCTCTGAATTTGCCTTTTTCTGGACCTGAAATGCCCTGAAAGCGTTGCCCTTCCCCACGCGCGCCGGCTGGGAGATGCGCAGTGAGTACGTGGTTTACGCGCGATGACCGCGGGCACCGGCTGAGCCCTTCAGGGCCGCCCCAGTCCCTTTGTCTGGGGTTGTGCCCCCTCAGCCTCCCCCTGGTCATTTTTAACACATTTAAGAGGGGGAGAAAAAGGCAGGGTGAACCCCGCAGCCCGCTGAGCCCAGCATCGCTGTCGCCCTGGGAGCGGCTGGGTGGGCAGTGCGTCTCCCGAGCGGGTGCTGGCCCAAACCCACGATGTCGGAGCCCGGGACTCGCTGCGTTCGTGGCTCGGCTGTGGCACTTTGCGGGCAGCGGCAGGAGCTCGCGCGGGGGGCGCAGGCGGGGAGCCCTCGGCCAGGAAAGCCCAGGGGAGGGCTGCGGCGCTTGGGAGCAGCGGCCTCTGCCTGAAGTGCCTGTTTATTTAAAATAAAGACCATCTATAAATATTCCTTTCCTCTAGCAACTTCTGTGCCAGCTCCACGCGTGGAGCTGTGAACAGATCGATTTGCAAGGAACAGTTATTTTCGGAGCTTAAATAACACGTGATAGCAAAGAGCTTTGCTAGTTTTCCTCCTTCTCGCAATAATCAGCCGTGGTGGTTATTAATGAGAATTAAGCTCGCTGCCTCTCCCGCCGGGGAGCAGGGGCAGGGCTGCTGTGCGCCGGGATTTGATCGGAATTTCCTGAATCACTTTTGCTGAAGCAGCAGTGAAAAAAACGCTGCAGCTTGGAATAAAAAAAAAAAAAAAATACAACCTGGTGCACCGAAATTAAAACAAATTAAGGGAGGGGGGAGCCCTGGCGTGGGATGGTTTGTGATGCGATAAGCGTGTGGCTGAGGGCTCGGTGGCGCAGCCCGGACCACCGCTGCCCTGCCCAGTAACAGCCCGGGGAGCCGGGCTCCTCGTGCTGGGGGCCGCAGGGGACAGCGACGGTGACGGCTCTGCGCCGGTGGCACGACACTGCCCGGGCCCTGCGAGGATGCAGGTGGCCATGGCAGATGCTGGCAGAGGATGCCGGCAGAGGAGCTCTGCTCTGCCCGTCCTGCCGCAGCCGGGGTAGCGGTGCTGTGCTGTGCCCACCGTGGCGCCCGCCGTGCCGCCGCTCGGGCAGACGCGGCCGGGGACACGCGTGACAGCCACCGTCCGCCTCCGCCGCGGCGCCGAGAGGGCCTCGCCGGCGTTATTGTTTTTCTGTCTTCGGGGTCGAGAAGAGGAACGCTTATTTTTATGAAGCATTATTTTACAAGGATTTGTTTGAGGGAAAAAGGATCCCATTTTAAGGGATTGCAGCTGTAAAAATACAGTTTCTGCTAAATAAAAGAGGAGAACAAACCCCTGAATCAGCTATTTATTTATTTTCCTTACCTGGAATGACCCCTGTGCCTCCTTCTCTAGCTCCCTCCCTTCCCAGCTCTTTTTTTCTCCCACCTGGGCTTTATTCCCCCTGCTCCTCCCCATGCCGGGGATGTTTTCACAGAGACACGGAGGGAAGGCAGAGGGACAACGGGAGCCATCCGCTTTGGCTCCGGCCGTGGTTTCGCTGCGCGACGGATGCGAAACGGAGCCGGTGGTGTCTCCAGACACGGGCTTGGCTCCCGCGCATTCTCCCTCTCTCCGGACGGCTCATTCCTCCTGCCCCTGCTCTCCCAAGGGGCTGTGGGGGCAACTGGGGGGACTCTGGCCTGAGACCCCCGGGCGCACGGCTCCGTCCCACGAGGAAAAGGGGTCTCGGGTGCTTTGCCGTGCCCCGCGGCCGTGCCCGGCACCGGGGCGGGAGGCCTCATGTTACCCGGGCTCTCCAGGCGGTGATTTAATAAAAATAAAATGGAAACATCTGGAGTCTCATATGATGGATAAAGTGTGCACAACGTGCCTGTGAAGAGGCTCTTTCATGCCTGAAACCTCCTGCGTTATGAAATGATAATTAATCACACGGAGCAGCCGTGCGCCGTTCCCATCTCCCAGGGCAGGTCGCGAGCGTCGGCTGGTTCATGGCGCGGGCAGGGCCGCTGTGCCCGGGACGGCCACGGCCGGACGTCCTTCGGAGGCGGCTCCAGCCCCCTGGGGCAGTGCTGTTCCCCCAAAACCCTGGAGCAGGGATGGGGCTCAGCAGCGCCACATCGCTTGGCTCCGGGGGGAGCAGGGGGCCGGTGCGGCGACACGGCACGGAGACCCCTGGCACGGCTTCAGAGCACGCTGCCGCCGCGCGAGCGTCTGCTCCCCTGGCAGCCGGTGAGCAGACGTGTTAAAAACTCCTGGCACACAATGAAAGCTCCAGGAAAAGGGAAAAAAAAATCTCACACTTCAAGCATGAGAAAGGAGACAAGAAATGTCACCTTGTTCTCGCGGGGGGGCGGGGGACCAGAGCCCGTGGCCGCCCCGGTCGCTCCAGAAACAGCCGGCGGTTTGTGCTGGCATGGCGAGCTGCGGGCTGTTCCCAGGGGAAGGGGCTGCACCGGCCCCCTCTCCCCGCAGCATCCATGCCAACGCTCCCGCGCACGGCCCTGCCCGCAGACCCGGCCACTTTCCCGCGAGCAACGCAGCCGGGGGCTTGTTGGCCCAGCTGCCGCTGATTTATGGCCCCTGTTATTTAAATATTAATTACGGGCCTGGCGGGCAGGCACCGCGCCTGCGCCCTTGAAGGGTAATTATTTTTTAAGTCAATATATGCAGTCCACGGGGAATCTGTGATTGCGGTTGAAGGTCAGTAAAATGGAGAACTTGTTTAAACCCGGCAGTAAAAGCGCGATCGAACCCGGGGCCACGCCAGCCCCCACAGAGGTTTGCTGCGGCACAGGGACGAGCCAGGACGGGGCCTTCGACGCGCTTCAACCGCACGCTCGGCCTCGCCAGCGCGGCCGTCCCCACGCCTTGCATCGGGAGCAGGGGACGCGGCCATTGCCTCTGCCGACGGCAGCAGATCCTGCCCCGGGCTGCTGGGAGCGGCGCTGAGCACCTCGCGCGCTCGCCCGGCTCCGGCCGACGCCGCAAAGCGAAAGCAGCGAGAGAGCAGCCGGCGCGCGTGGGTGGGCTGGAGCAGCGCGGGTTTGGACGCCGCCGTGTCCCATCGAGCTGCTCCATCCCCCGGTCATTTACAATAAAAAATAAAGCAGGGAGGCTTTCCAAGCCCAACACGGGGCTGGACCGACTCCAGCGGGAGGTGGATGATTTGCTTTGCGCTACACATGCTTTAAAAATAATAATAAAAAGGGTCAGAAACGAAAAGTGAGCTATTGAAACGGAGAGCGAGCACGTTGTTTCCGTAGGCCGGGCTGCGACAGCCAAAGGCATCAGGCAGCGGCTCGGCCGAGCAGCGCCGGAGCGCGCGGGGAGAGTCTTGGCGCGAGCCGGCCCTTAAATGCATGACACCTGATCCGATCCAAAAGCTGCTGTACGCGCCGCACGGACCCGGAGCCTCGCCCGCCCGTCAGCGGAGGGAACAAGAAAATATTTTCCTTGACGAAAGAAAAACACCCCACCCCATCTGCAGGCAGCCTCCCGCCACCCCTGCAGCGCCCGCGCCTGGCCCCTGCGTGGAGCGGGATGGGCAGGGCATGGTGCATCGCCCTGCGGCACAGCATGGCATGGCATGGCACGGGATGGCATGGCACGCCATGGGATGGCATGGCACGACACGGCACAGCACGGTGCACTGCCCTGTGGCACAGCATGGCATGGCACGGCACGACACGGCATGGCATGGCACGGCACGGCACGGTGCATCACCCCGCGGCACAGCCCTGCGGTGCCCTGCACCAGCGTCGGGCCAGCGCTGGGCCATGGCAGGGCCGCGTGCGGTGAACGCCTCCTGTGGCACACGCTGCCCGCGGTGCCCGGAGCCGACGAGCCGGGGCTCCAGCAGCGGCGCTGACATCAGGGTCGGTGCCGCCGCTTGATCCCGCAGCCGGCAGGTCAGGGATCAGTGAAGGCGGATTAGTGACCCCGCGGGCGTGCGCGCCGGGAGCGCAGCAAGGCGTGAGCCTGCCGCAGGTCACGGCTCAGGGCTTAATCCCTCACCTCCAGCTGTCAAAACTCCTGCGCCGAGCGCGGGAGAGCCGCCAGCTGATCGCTGCTGACGCGCCCGGCCGAGGCCGGAGCCGCGGGTGCGCACGGGGACGAAGCCGTCCCTGGGGAACGGCGAGCACGGCGGCATTTGGAGACCCGGACAGAGACCTCTGGGTCTGCACGGGCTTGGCTCTGGGTCTGGCTGGAAATCCCTGTCCCGCAGAAACACCGGATTTCTGTGCGGGACACGGGGCTCGGCCCGGCTCACCACACTCTTGGGGCACTGTGGTCCCCTCACCAAAACGCAGCTGCCGTGTCCCCCCAGGCACACGTGGAGGTGAATGAGACCCAAGGGACATGTCCACCACCTCGCCCCTGCCCCGACAGAGGGTTTCTGTGCCCTGAGCTCCCCGGTCCTGTCCTCCTCCCCCCGCCAGCCCCAGCTCCACCGAAATACCAGACTGCGCGCAGCATTAATAGCAGGGTTGCCTGCCAGGTGCATAGTTTGACCAGTCGGATCGCACATGCCAAACCACAGGTATTTTATGAGACGTTTCCTGTTATGAAGACATTTTTGTGGGGATTCATTTCTTTCTCCCCCTCTTCTTCCCCTCTCCTCCTCCTCCCGGCACGGGGGGCAGCAGCGATGCTGTCCCTAGGAGCCGAAAGACGGAGCAGAGCGAGAGCCGAGGGCTGGAGCTGGAGTGTCCCATGCCCTTCGCCACCCCGGCAGTGGCCAGGCAGGGTCTGGAGCCCCTTTCCCGGGGTCTCCATGCAGGCGTGGCCGCGGGGACCAGGCCTCACGGGGTCCGAAGGGCGTTCACGTGCCGTCCGTGGGTCAGGCGCCGCTTTGCCCCTGCAGCTTCTGGGCAGGAGCATTTTCTAACGCAATATTTTGTAAAGAAATCTGCTAAGCCTGCAGGGACCCGCAGAGAGCGATTCCCATCTCGGGGAATTCGCGGGCAAGTGGCCATCAACCGCAGACATTTAAACTTCCAGCCTCGTGCTGGGGTCACCAGCTTAATTATAACGAGCTGTGGTCCAGACCAGAGCCTTCTGGGGCAGGGGTGCTCGCAGTGGCAGGGCAGCTCGTTTGGGGGCTGCTGCCCATGCCGCGGGCCGGGACGCGTGGGGCAGGGATGCCCCAGAGACCTCTCATGTCCCTGCGCACACGGTCCCCGCCGAGCGCCGGGGCGACGGCGCGGCACAGAGCAGTCTGGCGCTGCTGGAGCCCATGGCACCATGAGCGTCGCGGGGGATGCACTTCTGCGCCCGAGTGAACGCAGCGACACAGCAGCTACTGCAGCCCCTGCCCATGCACCCCGTGGGATGGGATCCCCCGTGAGGGGGATGCGGGTGAACGCCGGAGCTGCCACGAGTGAACAGGGGAGAGACCAGGTCGGAGCCCACGGACGTTCGGTGGGTTCGGTTTTAAGCAGCGAGCGGCCGCGTGTACACGTGTGTACGCATCCAGGAGCTTCTCCTGCCCCAGACCCCGCCGCCGCCATCCCAGCCCCTCCGTCCGCCAGCGCCGACGCCCGGCTCTCCTCTTGCCACCTGCAAGAATCCCCACGGCACCCAGGGCCACAACAATGGCAGCGCCCGCCCGCCGGCAGGACGGACGCGCTCCGTCCACCGCGGCCTCGTGCCACGGCAGAAGCGGGCTCCGGAGGGACAGAGCCGGTGCCACGGGTCGGCAGCTCATTCCCTGGCACAGCGTTACCCCCACAGCATTCCCATTGTTTTCCCACTGCTCCTCGCCAGTGTCGCCGTCCGCCACTCTCCCAGCTGCCCAGACACGATGGCAAATTTGTGAGCTGCCGCAAAAAGGTCTTCTCGCGTGTGAAATGCCAAGGAACATAACCCCAGCCTCCAGCCCCGCCGGCGAGCCTGGCTGCCCAGATGGGAAGCTGCCTCGCGGTGTTTATCCTAACAGTCATTTTATTTTAATGTCAGAGGTTGAAATCCTGCCTCCCTGGCTTTGCTGGGTCCTTTGATCTCCGTTTCCTCTCCCCTTCCAGCTTTTTAGCAACAGCCCCAGGTGAGCCCGCGTGCGCCCGGCTGAGCAGCCCGCGCTCCGGCAGCCGCCCGCGCTCCCGTATGCCTCGCCGGGCACATCCTGCGCAGAACCCCCCTGCCACGACACGCCGGTGAGGCCAGCATCGCCCTCGGAGCAGCATTTCCTTGGGGTTTCAGCATTTGGGGGGTGACGAGACCCTGGTGAGGGCACCCCTCCCTGCACCAGCCTCCCCCCATCCCCTGCAAACCCCACCAGCGTGACCGCATCTCAGCTGCCACTGCGCCTCGTCCCAGGTTGGTCGCAACCCTCAGGGACTGGGTTGGCCACGGGCACAGCGTGTGGCCACAGGGACCTGACCCAAGTGGGGCTGGGGGTCCGCGCTCCGCCTGCCCTGGGGGTCACCCCTGTGCCACTGGTGGGGTCCAGGCACGGGGTCCCCCCTCTGCTGCATCCCCGAGCCGGCCGCCGTGCTGCTCCCGGGGTTAGCAGGGGGAAAATATTGTTTATGCTTCTCTAATATCTGACTTCTGTTTTGCATTTGCCATTTCTTCAAAGATAGGGAGCCACCTGTGCCAAGATTCCTGAGGAGATATCCTCAGCAATGCCGACCACGCTCCCCACCGCACTCAAAGAAAACAAATGTCAGGCCAAGGATTGATATGAAATAGTTTAAAAATGAGAAAAAGCTGCCTTAGAGCTAGGTTTACATTAAAATAAATTTCAGGAACGGGAGCCTGAGCTGCGTCCCTCCCGGGCGGGCGGGCGGCGCCGGGGCGATGGGGTTACCTGCCGGGGAGATGCCGCGGCCCTGCCCGCTCCCAGCACTGCCCTCGCTGCGGCGGCACGCGGCCTGGCACCACACCAGAGGGCTCGCCGGGGCGAGATGCTGCTCCCCGGGCGCAGCGGGGTGGCACGGGGGTCCTGGTGCTTCCTGCCGGCACCCCTCCAGGCAGTGCGGGCGCGGTGACCCTCCTCACCCCGCGGCGGGCACCGACCCCAGAGCCATCACCCACCCCTGCCCGGGTCCCGTCCCAGGGTCTCCCGGGAGCAGGGCGGCTCCATCCCAGTCCCGTCTGTATTCCCATCCCATCCCATCCCCATCCTTTTCCCCATCCCATCCCTATCCTTATCCCCATCCCATCCCCATCCCCTGCTGCCTGCGGAGCTGTGCACCACAAAGGATTTTTTCTGGCACGGCAGCGGCGGCGGAGCTGCTTACACGTATTCACACCCCGGCGAGGGGCTGGAGCGCACGCTTTTCAGGCAGTACTTCAGTTTATGTTATTTAATTTAATTTAATTTATGTGAGCTGATGCGAGATCCCAGCAAGCCTGAGGTGTTCAGTGGAAACTCTGACAAGACGCTACCATAAACCGCGCTGCCGGCACTGGCCCCGCGCTGCCGGCTTGGGTTTCAGATTTTTCCTCTGCGCTCTGTAACGACCGATTCGGCGGGGCCGGCGCCGCGGTGGGTGCTGAGCCTCTGCGCGGCCACGCTCCCGGGGCTCGGCAGCAGCGCGGGGCTCCGTGCGCCCATCCCAGCGCCGCTCTGGCTGCGCACAGCCCCCACGCCGCCCCCCAGCACGTGCCTTTCCGTCGGGGCGGATGGGGGTTGTGTAAAATCAGGCTGATTTTTTCCCAGAATTTTGTTCGGAAAAAATTTGCCCGACTCTGTCACAAGATCTTTCAACATCGCTGAATCAGCTGCTTTGATTTTTCGATTTGAAATTTTTAGATTTTTTTTCAGTTTCCACATTTCCTTTGTCTCGGAGCCGAAAGCCTCGCAGGGCATTCCAGCGGCCTGGCTTTCCTGGGGTTTACGCCACAACCCCCGTTCCCCCCGCGCCCCGTGACCGAGGCGGCAGCGCATCCCACGGAGCAGCTCCGCTCCCCTCCTCTCCCGGGGTTCCTGCGTCTGGGCCAGCCGGGCGCCGTGGCCCGGGGTGCGGGGGGCCGCTCGCCATTCCGGCGTGTGCCGTCTCGATTTGTCATGAACTAAGAGCTGCCACCTCCAGCAGTACCGAAGTGCCACTGCCCACAATCTTATCACCAGGATCCCGATTTCCAGTGGCACCGAGCGTCTCGTTTAAGCTGATTTAAAGGATCCAGACCCCACTGCGTTCCCCCGCCAGTTCCCACCTGGACCCCCCTGCGCCCACAAACCACGGCTTCTCCTGATGCGGCACCATCCGGCACAGCCGGACCTGGGCCATCCCAAGGAAGCCTGGAAGAAAATGGGATGGATCCCACATACCCCAGACCATCCCAGGGGAAAAACGGCTTCTGGGCTGGAGAAAGGAGCCGTGGGAGCAGCCGGGACAGCTCGGGAACGAGCAGCCAGGAAAGGCACGGAGGAGCCCCATGTCCCCACATCCCCGCAGTCTCCCGGAGACACACTCACTGGAGGAAGGGACGGAGCCTGCCGCGGTGACGGTGCGGGGTCGTGCCCCATCCTGGGAGAACCGGGGTGTGAAGCCAGGGACCGAGTCGGGGGGACAGAGTGCCAAGCCAAGGGGATGCACTAGTTACAAAACCTTTTGTTTGGGCTCCAAGCTGGAAAAACATCCTGCTCCTCTTTTCCAGGCAGAGTTTTCCTCTGGGCTGTGGTGTGTGGAAACCTCCCTCCATCCCCGCTCGGAACCTGCTGCCCAAAGTGGGGCTCATCCCGCCCGGGGCCATGCGAGCCCACCAAGAACCCCCTGCCTCGGCACGGGGGCACCCGCTTGTTTGGGCACAGGCACCCGAGGGACCCCAACGCTGATCCCGATTGTCCCCACGTGCCGGGGAGCAGACCCAAACCCGGGGAGCAGAGCCGACCTGGGGCAGGCGCTGGCCTGTCGCTGCCTTCTAGGAAGCGGGGGGCGCGTGGCAGCCCTGGCGTGGGTGAGCACTGGGCGCCTGCCGCGGGTGCCGTGCTGCCGCGCTGGCCTGGCATTGTGAGCCTTCACACGTGGTGGTGAAACACAGGGAAAAAACTAAATTGACCATTTTTCTAGAGGACAATTATACAAAAAAAAAACCCCAAACCAACAAAAAGAAACCCAAGAAACGCTTCAGCCCTCCACCCGGGAGCTGTTGTGCGGGAACGGACAGGGAAAGGCTCTCCAACAGGGAACGGCCCATGGAGACGCGGGGGTCCGGAGGATCCCACCCCATCCCCAGCCACCGGGCCGGGGTTCAGCCAGCCCCAGCGCGTCTACGGTGTGGCCGGGCTCCCGGGAGCTTTCCTGCACGAGCCCACGGACATTTTCTACCTCATTTACAGCAAATGCCATTTTCCAAAGGCACGGCACAGTGAAATGCCAGGCCCTGGGTGGAATTTGGTGGGGGCTCGGTGGGAGGACGGGTCTGGCCACAGCCGGGCACCGGGAACCCCCCACCCACGCTGGCCCTTGGCACGCTGCCGCCGGCACCCCAGGGCAGGTCGGCGAGGCCACCGCCGCCTCCATCCCTCCCGGCACGCCGCAGGCAGCGTCAAGCGGAGGCGGCCGGCGCAAGGAGCCCTGGACGAGGTCCTGCCCTCGCGCTTGGCTCCCGGCGCCGTCTCCTGCCCACTGCCGGGCTCCCTTTGTCGGGATGTTATGGCTGCCCCCTCCCACGGCCCCGCCAGGCTCTGCCAGGGCTGGACCGCGGCTGCGGCAAGCCAGGCTTCCTCCGTCAGCAGAAAGCAAACACTGGGCAAGGCCAGCGTCCCACGGCCTCCAGCCATCCCTGCCCGCAGCGGGCCAGCACTGCGGTCAAAATACGGCGTACGGCCAGGCAGCGGTGAAGCCAGCACTCTCCTTCCAGCTCTTCTCCATCAACCAGAGCCAGCCCTCCAGTTTCGCCGCAGCCGATGTCCCCTCTGAGCGGGACCCGCCTCGCACCGTGCCCCAGGGATGCTCTGCGCCCCTCACGGGAGCGTGGCACCGGGTCCCCGCCAGCGCCAACTCCCCTTTCCCCTGCGCTGCTGGGGAGGCTCCCGCAGGCACCCAGCCCCTGCAGCAAACCCAGCCCCAGGCACGGCTGGCACCCGCTGCCCGCTCCTGGGGGACAGCCAGCCCGGGGGACGCGTCCCATCGGAGGCTGGCGGGAGCAGGGGCACATCCTGGCTGGCCGAACGGCGGGTGCCCGGCTCAGGAAGGAGACCCAGGGGCTGTTCCCGATGGGATTCGGGAAGCAGAGGGAGCCCTGCTCCCACACCCAGCCCTGGGGCTGCCTCTGCGAACACCCTGGCCACGCGCTCCTTGGCGGGGCGGCAGGGCTATTTTGGGAGCTTTCAGCACCACCCAGAGAGGTGTCCGATGCTTTTATTTATAAACCCACTGGCTCCTGCCCAGCTCCAGCCGGCTCACATGCAGGAAAAAGCCCAGCGGAGCCAAGACAAACAGAGCCAGCAGCATCCCCGCACGGAGGGAGGCAACGCCGAGCGTGCCAAGGATGCTCCGGCTGAACCGGGGATGGACACGCCTTGGCACTGCGGCCCCGGGGCCGGGCTTCGACAGCACGAGGCCGCCGCTGCGGCTGCGCAGCCGCCCTGGGTGGGCCCATGCCGCGGCTGCCGTGGAGCAGGTGGGGGGCAGCGCCAGGACCCCGCGTGCTGCCAGCAGCACAGGTCCCGCTGCGTGGTGCGTGTGCGGCACAAAAGTGCCCGTGCCCCGCTCAGGGTGCTGCGGAGCCACCATGGGATCCCCGACACTGCGGCTGCCCCCCCTTTCCCCAGCACTCCGGTGGGGCAGTCAGCCCTGCTCTCCATCAGCGCTCTCCCCAGGGATGCTGGGGGGGAAGTACCCTAAATCCCGGCTGGGGCCAGGGCTGGAGCCCTCGCGCCCAAGGGTGGAGAGGGATGCAAACTTGGATGGCCGGTGGTGAGGGTCCAGCCCCTCCGAGGGGGCAAAGGGGCTGCCCCATAGGTGGGCTCTGCCCCGGCAGCGGCTCCAGCCCCCAGCAGCGCAGCAACAATCGGGTTATTGTCAGCGCGCCGCCAGGGACACGAGTGTGCTGGGAATTCAACAAGCCCGGCGCTTTGCGCCCGTCCCACTGGCTTCCCCAGCCCAGGCTAATCCCGTGAGATGCCCCGTCAGCACAGCAGCAGCCCCGCAGCCTGCGAGGAGGGGTGGCAGCCCCCGGGCCCCACATCTCCCCCCAGCATCATCCAGGGGCAAAGGCTCCCACCCGGCCCAAGGTGGGCGCAGACAAAGGCGCGGCGCGCGCCAGCTCCAGCCGCTGTGGGGACTTGGCTAATGGGGTCCATTTGCTGGGTAGTTCTTGGAATAACAAATTGTATCATCCAAAAAAGCCAAACCACAAAAGAGGATCGGCTTGCAGCCTGGCGCACAAAAGCCCCTTGTCTGGAGGCCCCCCGCGCCCCCCAATCTCCCGGAGAAAACTCAATTTAACCAAAATAAACAGCGCGCCCAGCCCTGCGCTCTCACGCTCTCCCCAGCAAACCGCGGAGCGAACCGGCTTAACCCGATACCGCGGCCGGCGAACCCCATCGCCCCGCTCGCCGCGCTCCCCGGCCATCGGCTGCTCGGCTGTGCCGCGCCGCACCGTGCCGGAGAGTGGCCGACCTCTCCTTCCTCAGGCGCTTCATCCAGCCAGCAAAAACGTGACACTCCGAGCCGGACGGTCCCGGGGGGCTGCGGGCACAGCACAGACCCCTGCCACAGCCTGGGGGGCCGCCAGCTTGCCCCGCGCTGTTACGAAGCCCCGCTCGCCCCACTCCCTCCGGCTCAGCAGCAAATCCTGCAGGAAAGATGAGGTTTGACACCTGCTGAACCCTCCACCCCTCCTCTTGCTCATCACCATCCGCTCTCCAGCGGGCATGGAGCCCGCCAGCAGAGATTTACGGTGAGCGAGGCGCCCCGGGAGCACTGACGAGCGCAGCGGGGAGCGATGCCAGCCCAGCCAGCCAGACCCATCGGCTGCCACCGGCTTCCGACTCCCCTGGCCATGTCCCACACCTGCCCGCAGCCGGAGACCTGAGGTCACCGGAGAAGTTTGCCCAAGGTGACGGGCGCCCAGGTGCATCCCACGAGGAGGTGTTACGGGAGGTGCCCGTCTGGGTGCTGTCCTGGGAGGCTGCAGGAGGGGGAAATGCTCAAAGGGAGGAGAGTTAAACCCCTTCCCAGTGGGGTTTTGGGCTGTTCCTCCAATTGGGATTGGAGCTCCCATCCCATGCCGGCCCCGGAGGGGTCTCGCCGTTGGAAAGGCGCCCGTGCCATGCCTCCGGCAGCCCCGCAACAAGGTGGACAGGGGTTTGCTTCTCCCACAGCCCTGGTCTTCACACTTTCACGTGCAGGGCAGGGGCACTGGCTGCCAGCCCCCGCTACAGCCCCAGGCACCCAGCCCTGGCCAGGCACCCAGCCCTGGCCAGGTACCCCCAGCCCCAAAACTCACACGAATTATTTGCAACCTGTCACCTGAACAAGTCTGCTTGGGCTTCAGGCCAGCCTCCACCCCTGGAGCAGCCGTCACCAACCAGGGGACTCAAACAGAGGATTTGTGACAGCCTGTCCCACCTGCGTGGGATGCCCCACGGGCGCCGGGCTAGGAAACAGCCACGCTGGCATTTGTCTGACCTTTGGGGACAAACACGTCCGAACTCCCACGTCCCCTGGGAGCGCAGGACAGGAGGGGGCTGCGGGAGCCCCGGGCTTGTCTGCGCCCAAGACGGATACTCCAGCATCTCCCTTCTTCCCAGCCGGATGCCCGGAGGAAGCCGAGGCTGCAGAGCTCCAGCCCACGGGCGACCCCGCCGTCGCGGCTCATCTGCCGCGGGTAATTTGCCGCCTTCCCGGCAGCGCTCTTGCTGCATTCCTGCCCTAAGTAGCGCGGATTTGCTGTGCTTTATGAAAAAACGCCAAGAATGTTTTAAATGAAATTAATTCTTACAAACCCAAGATTTCATAAAAGCGCTGCCTGGGCACCATTTGGCACAGGCTCACCCTTGTTCACCGTGTCGGCCTTCCCTGGGGGGAGGAAAACACCGGGCTTGGTGTAAAATAATTACAAACTCATCACATAGCTCTGCTTGTAACTGCCCTCGTCTTAGCTCGTAGTTCATGTTCGGCAATAACGTCACACGTGGTCTGGAAGAAAAAGCTCCAGGAGAACGCGCAATGGAAAAAAGCGTGCGCGGACGTGCCGAGCGGCACCAGAGGCAGCCCGGCCGGAGGAGCAGGGCTGGCCGCCCCAGCAGCTCACACCAGGGCCGTGCCGCGTGAGCTGGCACTTCCCAGATGGGAAGGTCCGGTTGCAGCGCAGACATTTCTGTGCCGGCGGTGGGAAGGAGCGCGGG
Source organism: Ardeotis arabs (assembly GCA_011801015.1). Classification (NCBI taxonomy): domain Eukaryota; kingdom Metazoa; phylum Chordata; class Aves; order Otidiformes; family Otididae; genus Ardeotis; species Ardeotis arabs. Next base: position 6,047 of record JAAGAY010004179.1, on the reverse strand, counting down.
GAGATTCGGGAAGTGGGCACGGAGCCTCTGGTGCTCAGAGTAATCCCACCACCTTTGGAGGCAGACGGGGGAATTGACGCGATGCTGCCTGGTTCTCCCTTCCATCTTTACTTTAAAAAGCCACCAAATTAAACCCACGAAGCCACCCAAGCCCCGAAGAGACTCCCTGATGTCCTGTGCCGGGGATGCTTGGCAGGACGTGGCACGCACTCATGGCCGGAGCAGCTCGCAGCCCCCTCAACTTATCACTTACACCACGCAAAGCACTGTTCTCATCTGGTCACGCATCATCCATGAGCTGGCAGCTGGCATGGACCCCGGTTTGTGGTCTGCTCTCCACACCTGGGGCCTGCGGTCTCTGCCTGCCTGGCCGCAGCGGGTGGGTTTATCAGCCTGACCCCGTCGGGGCCCAAGGGATCTGAACTTAAAGGCAAAGAAAAGCCAAAAGTATCGCCGCTGTAATCCAAACCCGGGATCTTCGGGGATCTGCCCATGGGTTGTGAGTGCCAGACTGGCAATATCAGGAAATATGAAGAAATAGCAATAAAAGTAGGCTTGTTCCTCTCCGCCGGCTGGCTGGCTTACAGGAACCGGAGCAGCGGAGAAATACCTTTCCGCAGCCATTGACAATGCATGTTTGAGACTGAAAATATGCTTTTCTGGCAAAAGCCCACATATTTAACCCCAGTGGGCACCAGCGGCTCACCCCGCAGCTCCGGGAGCAGGGCACGGGGGAGCGCGGCCGGACCTCACACCCTCTCCGGGCGCGCAGGCGCGGTGCGGGACGCCGCGCTCGGCTGCTGACATCGAGCCGAGCGGTGAGCGGGACGCAAGGGCGATAAGCGGCGAGGGTTGAAATCAAAGCTACGCTGAAAGCAAGGGAACCGCTGCAGCTTCCCTCGGTGCCAAGCCTCCCGCCGCCTTATCGGTGCTTCCCTGAAAAAGATGGCTGTGTTGTCCTGACATTAAATATTCTCCGCGCAGCGAGCCGTATCTCCTCCATCTCGCTCCCGGCACCCGAAGGCTCCAGCCCCGATGCATGCCCTGGATTCACACTCTCGCCCCTCGGAGCCGCGCCTGGAGCGAAGCCAAAATCTCCAAAGAAAAAATGCAGCCGGAGCTTCCAAGTTTTGTGGTAAAACCACATGATTTTGATGCAAAGCCGTAAATCAGTCCCAGGCTCTCTCAGCCTCTGGTAACTTCTGAAAACAAACCTGGGCTGAATTTTAGGGCTTGTAATGAAATGTGAAAGCAGGTGAACCGGCCGCAGGCGTTAAGCATCACCGCAAACGCTGTATGCAGAGCGGAGGCGGCTGCTCCGGACGGCCCCGATCCTTGGCCAAATGGGCTCAGCTCTTTCCTTAAGGATGGGGGATGACCGAAGCGACCTCCACCCTCCGCAGGTGCCAGCTTCGCGTTGCTTGGCCCGAGAGCAGAAGCGCCCCGAGCGCCATTCCATCCCGGCCCCGGGGGCACCGGCAGCGGGCACCGGCCCTGCCCTGCGGGGGATTTTGCAGCGAAAGGGGTAAATCCTCGCGCGGCCGCGGGGGCTGGGGCAGCTACGCGAGGTGGTCTGGCCGCAGGGTCTTGGGTTTCGGTGCAAAACAAAGAGAAGGCTCGCATTTGGCTAATGTGCCTCCGAAGAAAGGCTGTATCCTTGTTTGCTCCCGCCGCTGCATTGTCTGCGGATAAAGAGAGGGGATAGATCTCATCTGATACCAGCAGTATCATCTCATCCATCTGCACGGGGCTCTTCACAAGACCCTGCTTTAGAATTTAGATCCCTGGGAACTTGGAAGGCAGCAGTGAAACAAAACCCTCCGCAAGAACAATGAAAGGCTCTCGGCGACGGCCAGAGAGCTCTGCAGGGCAGGCACGGGCAGCGCCGCGAGGTCCCAGGGGCCCGGCATCGCCGAGCTGCGTGGGTTTGCAGCAGGTCTGCAGGACTGCGCTGGTTTGGGGGATCCCGGGGCTGCATCCCACCCGGGGATGACAGGCGCTTGTGCCGGGAGCGCTCTGCCTCAACAGAAGAAATGGGGCCTCGGTTTTTTGGGTGCAAAATATCCAAGGTGGGAAAGCTGTCCCCTCCGCCTCGCTGCATCCGCAGCAGGTGCAGAGCAGGATCGTTGTCTTCCTCCCTGGCTGCCTCTTGCCAAGCGCCGTCCTGGATGGAGGCGCTGGGAAGAGCTTCTGAGGACAAACATCTCCAGATGGGCCAGCGGGACAGGCTGGGCCCCGGGGGAGGTGGCAGAGAGCAGACCCGGCTGCTCTGCAAATCTTGGCTGCGCGGTCTGCCTGTGACCTGTGGCTTTGCTGCATGAACTCGAGTGACACCGGGGCCGGGGGCCACGGGAGTGCTCTTCCTCAATGGGCTGAGGGTGCAGCGGGACCCCTCACGTCACCTCCTTCGGCTCCTTCTTTCTCCCACCTCATTTTTGACAGCACCCACCTGCCTGTGGCACCCCGGCCAAGCTCAGGAGCTCTGTGGGGAGAGAGCGGCCAGTGAGAGCCGTGGGGTCCCCGTTGGGGTGCTCCTGCGAGGACACAGGGGGATGGGGCAGGAGGTGGCCCTGGCGAAGGGAGCGGCTGAGCGATGCCCACGGAGCAGAGCATCGCACCGGCCCCGTGCCCCCCAGCCCCGCGCAGGTCTCTCACGGCCGTCCAGCCAGGCAGGAGGGTCTTTCCCAGCCGCCTTGGATCCCGTCGCTCCGAAGGTCACAGCTGCTGCGCGGGGTTACGCAGCCAGAGCAGACGGCCCTGGGGAAGAGGCCAGGCGGCCAGGGATGTGACTCAGGAACGGCTCCGGCAACGAGGGGAAAAGGAAAAGCGGTTTATTATGTCTGCACCGGCGTCCAAGTCAGGGGAGCGGGCAGGCGCGGAGCCCAGCGCGTGCCCGACAGAGCTGACAGCCTGCACCCCCTCCCACAGGGATGGGGCTGGGAGGGAGAAGGCAAACGCAGTTCACTGCCTTTTTATCCCTCCCCCTCCTGAACTATGAGATTTTATTGTCACAGACATTTTCTTTAGCGCAGGGGAATGGAAACTCTGCTCCTTGCCGGGCTGCGAGCAGGCTGAAATAGGAGAGAATGACAGAGGGAGTGTGCGAGGAGGGACAGGGAGCGGCCCCCACGCCCTCCCACTGCGGTTAATGCCTTTTGCAGGTGCCATTGCCCAAATCCCCTCAATCTGCTCGCGAGGAGCCCGGCTGCTGCACGGGCAGAAGGGGGACGTGGGGGCCCAGGGCTCATGGAGGCGATTTTGTCACTCACATGGCAGATCCCAAGGGGAGACAGAACATTGAAACCAGGCAGTTTTATCTCAGCCTCCCCGGGAAGGGCTGCGCCGCCCGCCAGCAGCCGAGCGCTCGGATGCACCACGCAGCGCCTGCGTCCCGTGATGGATCGGCTCTGAAAACAACACCCTCCTAATCTTCCTCCCCAGCAGCCATAAAACTGTCTTCCCAGTTCCTTTGGAGAGGATTTACAGCGGCTCAAAGCATCCCGGAGCGGCTGGCGGAGGCGAGAGCCCTCCCCGGGTGCTGGCCCCGCAGCTGGGGCGCGTCCTGGCAGCGGGGCGATGCCCCCACGCCCCTCGGCTCCCAGCTGCTCTGCCTTGTTTCCCCCCAAATTAAGGCTCCCCAACGGGGACTTGGCAGCCCCCCCCGAGCAGGTCAGTGCCCCCAGGGCCGTGCCTGACCCCCGCAGCCCCTCGCTGGGGTCCCAGCCCCAACGGGCACAGCTTGGGTCGCAGCCTCGGTCGTCACCCCAGGAGCGGTGGAACGCGACAGGCTCGCTGGGATGCGGCTGCTTTCCAGCACCAGGGGCTTTCCAGGCCTGCAACCCATGGGGGTCCAGGCCACTGGGGGCCACCCTGCAACCCCCCAGGCACAACCCATGCTGGGCCCCTCCGGCCACTGAGAAAACACCGAGAAACGCTCACAGCACTGGGCAGTGGGAGCAAGAGGGCTGCCCCCGCGTTCCCCCCACACCCTGCCCGAGTGGGAAACCAAAAACCCGACACAAGGCGAGCTGTGCTGAGCCCCTGCCAAGAGCCACGGACAGAAATATCCTTGATTTCACCAAGGTGTGAATAACTTTTGACACTTCTAGGGCTTATTGCCTTAAAAAAAATCCCCCAGCAGTCCCCATTCACACTCCACAGGACTGTGTTTCATATGAATGGAATATATGAATCACTGTAAAGAATTTAAATGCTTCCCCGTACAAAGAAAAGCTCCCTCCCCGCCTCTGCTGTTGCGGCCAGGCTCTGCGCAGCCTAAAACAAAGGCATGGCAGGAGACGGGGACAAACCCCCATCACCAAACCGCTGCTTCTGCTGGGCAGCTGGGGACAGACTGGGATTTCGGCTGGGGCAGAGCTGGGCGCCCTCCACCACCGCAGCCCCGTAACCAATGGCCCTGGCCACCGCGCTCGTGTTTGCCGAAATCCCGGTGAGCTCCTGACAGCTCCCGTGTTCACGTCTCCGTGCGCCTTTCGCGTTTCGGCTCAGCTCCCAGCCCTCAACCCCAGTTTTCGGATTGGAACAAGCAGCTGAAGAAAATCGCTGCGTTTCCATTCCCCTGCCCAAACACGCCGGGGCAATCCGCTGCCCCGCTGGCGGGAGGGATGGAGTCAGCCTGGCTGATGGAAACCGGCCGATTCTCCCCGCGAGAATCTCTCCCGTTTGTTAGCAATTTGGTTTTTGTTGCTTCTTTTTCCCTTGGGCAAGAGGGCGAGGAGGAAAAATGGAACTGGCAGCCGGGCGCAGCCTCGCTGGGTTTCCAGCTGTGATGTTTCCCCTGGCATCGCCGCCTCAGCTCCGCACACGCGGTCGCGCCCGCCGCCCCGGCAGCACAAGGAACGCCCAGACGGGGCTCCGGGCACCCGGGTTGTGTTTGGTCCCTCAAAGAGCAGAGAAAGAAAACCCAAGCGTGGCCCCCAGGACCTCCGTCTCCCACCACCCACCATGTGGCCCCTGCCCGGGGGGGCTCGCAGCCGCCGGCCCCGCCACCAGCTCGGTGTCCTAAATTCGTAGGATCCGGCTCTGAAAGGAGCAGCTTTGTTTCCCAGTGTCCCTCGCAGACGGATCAAAACTGCATTTTTACAGAAGCAATAAAAATCCCAGGAATTCACCGGCCTTATGATTTATTAAACATGTTCCTTATAGCGAAGCTGCCCATAGATGAGAAAATATCTCCGGTAGGTTATTGCCTCGCCTGGGGCTACCGTACAGGGGGGATCTTTCCTGGCTTATTGGGAACACTCAAAGCCAGGGAACCTGGTAGATCAGGAGCCAATTAACAGCAACTCTCTTAAAAAAACACAAATAAACCAAGCACCTTGTGTTTCCCAAGGCGTTTGTGGAAGGAGCCGCGGCGACCTGCCCTCATCCTGCCGGTGCGCGGGCACCGCTGGGTGCAGATGTTTGCAGGGAGGGGACAACACCAGGGCACCGAGCCGCGCGACGTGCCAGCAACGGCCATCCCAAAGGTCGCTGCGCTTTCCCCAAAACGCTTTTGTTCCCACAAACATGTTTCGTAACAGCAAGAATAGAAAAGTCCAAACGTTAGGATACGGCTTGGTGGGTCTGGTTCCCGAAGACGGCAAAGCCTCTGGGTGCGAGGCACCGGAGAAGGCGCGCGATTGAAGTGGGTCAGGGGAAAAAGGAGGGATGAGAATGGGGAGAAAGGAAAGGAAGGGTGAGAATGGGGAAAAAGAAGGGATGAGAATGGGGAAAAGGAATAAAGCGAAGGGCGCAGGCTAGGACCTCGCCTGGAGGGAGACGTTTGGAAGCGCCCGTGCGATCGATGCTGTGCTCGGCACGGGGAAAAGCCAGCAGAACTCCAGGTGACCGAGAAATTCAAGCGATTTTCCCCCGGCCCGAGCGCGGGGTGACCCGCGGGAACGCGCAGGTGAGCGCGGCGGCGGAGCCCTTACCTCGGCGGAGCGCGGGCACGCGCGGGAGCGGCGGCACCGGACGGGACGGGAGCGGCGGCACCGGACGGGACGGGAGGGACAGGACCGACCGGGCACCCCCGCCGCGGGGCG
>JAAGAY010004178.1:0-32472 GCA_011801015.1 Ardeotis arabs | reverse complement strand
TGTTGTGATAGGACAAGGGGTAATGGTTTTAAAATAGAGGGGGGTAGATTTAGATTGGACATTAGGAAAAAATTTTTCACAATGCGAGTTGTAGATCACTGGAACAGGTTGCCCAGAGAGGTGGTGGATGCCCCATCCCTGGAAACATTCAAGGCCAGGCTGGATGGGGCTCTGAGCGACCTGATCTAGTTGGGGATGTCCCTGCTCCTTGCAGGGGGGTTGGACTAGATGACCTTTGAAGGTCCCTTCCAACCCTAACCATTCTATGATTCTACAGTGTCCTCTCCTTTTGTCACTTGAGCTGTGAAGATGGACCCTCCCCACCTACCTTTGAGCTGTTATGCTATAAGAAAATGAAGGAGCCTTCCTGACAGAGCAGAATAAGGATTAGTAGAGATGAACCCAATGAGATGAGGATAGTGAAGTAAAGAAGCAGTCTCAATCTACATCTGTAAGATTCAAAAGGAAGAGCAAGAAGGAAGGGCATACACCTTTGAACATTGTGTAGGGTGCTGGGCTGGCTACTGTAGGCATGTGAACAGCTGATGAGCTAGGAGTGTGCTTCTTCCTCAGTTCTTTCACTGTAGCTGCACTGTGTGAGATGCCAAGGATGGAACTGCTGAAGATGTGATGGATAGTATTTTAGTCCCAGTTCTCACTGAACTTGCTGATTTCATTACACGTGTGAGCCATTAGTAAGTACCTGGAGAAATGCCCTGTTTGACAGGTTAGGCAGTCGCTGATAATAGGTAGCGTGAAAAATTAGAGAATGGTTTCTCATTAACTGGGAACGTGTACTGCCTTTTATAAAACAAGGGTTTTAGTAATTTTTATTTGGGTGACCTTTTGATTAAATTTGCTGTAAGAACATTCCCTGCAGTTATTGAGCTAGCTCTGGCGGGCCATTCTAACATAAAAATCCAGCTTTGTCATTTATTGAGACTTCATCTGTACAAGGGCTGAGTGTTTTGACTTATTGTTAGGCAGAGTATGAGAAAGCAGATAGCATGGTTGTAAATGGGTTTGTATCAGAATAAAATAATATTGATGGAATCTGAAAGCATTCTTGTAAATTCTTCAGCAGAATCAGCCTGAGACTAAGAACAAGAACCACAGTGATGTTCAGAAAGCTGTCAGGCCATGTTTTATTTGCAGTATAAACCCTGTTGGTCAAGGACTTCTTACCTAAGAGTACCATGCAATGAGCCTGATTTCCATTCTCAAACAAAATCAGCTGCCACTTTTCTTGTGTAGCAAAGGCGGATGCAAAAACACTAAAAGCTCTGGAGCCTGCACAAACCTCCTCAGAAATCACTTAATGAAAGGACAGACTTATAAGTTAAAATACTACATGCAAGATATTTAGAGGAGTTCCAAGACCAGCAATGAGTTCTGCATGATTTCCTCACAAACCCTCCCTAAATAACAATGTTCAGTATTTTGCTTTCAGTAAGTAGCTAGGTTTGAGTAGAATAGAATCATAGAATCACAGAATAGTTAGGGTCGGAAGGGACCTTTAAAGGTCATCTAGTCCAACCCTCCTGCAAGGAGCAGGGACATGCCCCACTAGATCAGGTTGCTCAGAGCCCCATCCAACCTGGCCTTGAATGTTTCCAGGGATGGGGCATCCACCACCTCTCTGGGCAACCTGTTCCAGTGTTCTACCACCCTCATTGTAAAAAATTTGTTTCCTAATATCTAATCTGAATCTACCTCCCTCTATTTTAAAACCATTACCCCTCATCCTATTGCAACAGGCCCTACTGAAGAGTTTCTCCCCGTCTTTCCTGTAGGCCCCCTTTAGGTATTGGAAGGCTGCTATAAGGTCTCCCCAGAGCTCCCTCCAGGCTGAACAGCCCCAACTCTCTCAGCCTGTCCTCACAGGAGAGGTGCTCCAGCCCTCTGATCATCTTCGTGGCCCTCCTCTGGACCTTCTCCACCTGGTCCATGTCCTTCTTCTGTTGGGGGCTCCAGAGGTGGATGCAGTACTCCAGGTGGGGTCTCACAAGAGGGCAGTTAGCTTTGTAGTCAGGTTAGCTTTCTAGTCCCCTTTGAGGTAAGAGTCATGAAGTGAATTCAGTGATAGTCAGACATGTATGATTTCTGTTTATGTATTTTAGGCAGAAGATTACTGCCTATTGGCCAGAAATCACAAACTAATCACAAACTAGATGGATTCCTTGCTGGATAAAAAAAAGTTACCTTGGCTTAACTAGCCCTTATGTATCTCAAAACAATAAATATTAATATTTATAATCTATTTACTATTAGTTTAAAAAAAAAAGGACAAGGGCTAGGATAAGTCTTGAAAAGCCATTTGCTTCATTCTGCAGGAGAGAGTCAATGGATATGTAAATAATTCTTGACAGATGTTTACTTGAGTTGATCTCAAGAGTAGTGGTAGGAGAAATTCTGCAGTGACCAACCACTCCAGTCCAGTGATTTACTAACTTTATCTTTTGAAAGCTTATCTTAATGTTCAATATAAATCTTCTTGCTTCAATTTAAATGCATTATTTTATTCCATTAAGACAAGTACTAAGGAGAACATTTCCCTTCCTTTTTGCAGTAAGTTAATATATATGACAAGCTATTTTGCTTCAGTCGTCTGTAAACTGTTTCACTTCTTTCAGTAAGGTCATATTTTTTAGAAAAGGACTTCTTTTTTCCTTTGTGGCAATATCATGTTGGTAATTGATGTATAGTTGTCAATGCTATTATCTTGAGAGCATTTGGCAGCTTGGTTTTGATTGGAGTATTCCAGGAGAAACCCCACATTGACCCTGCAAAACTTACTGGGTGAGGCCAGAGGAAAGGATGGGCTGCAGCAAGATAGGTTCAGTTCCTGTGTTCACAAGAACTTTTATGTGGTCTTAAAAAAAGCTCTACCTCGGAGAAAAAAATCAGTAATGTAATCAAGGTGCTGAGAAGGAATGATTTAGGGGCCTTACTAAACATGATAGATAGGAGGTATTTAAATTAAAAAAGTTGAATCAATCTGCTCTTGATATTGCTAGTCAGAGATGATTATCTAGCCCCCTTAAAAAAACCCCAAAGATTCATGCTAATGATAAACCTCCGGAAAGGACAAGAAGGGCATTCTTGATTTGTGTATGTCTTTTTGAGGCAGATATGGCTATAATCAATTGTATGTTTCTTATCCTTGGAACAATCATTTACAATAAATGATCACTAAATACCTTATGAAGAATGTGAGGAGAAAATTTATAAAAGTTGTAAGGAGAAATGAAGCACTATTTTACTCAAAATAATAAGTAAAAAAGTAAAAAATATTAATTCTTATCTGCATGTCTTTTATATACTGGCTTTAAGGTAAAACACTGTGTTCCATTATTCCATGATATGTGTAGAAATGTTGCAACAAGTAGAAGTTATTTCAGTAAAATATGCCTGAAATTGGGGTGATGTAGCTTCCAGGGTTCACGAAGTCACACATTCAGGTATTCTACCCACAATACCTAATTTTGGCAGAACTTACCACTTTCAGAGAGTTTATCTGACTGATTGGAGTTGTTTCAGCAAAGTGACTCACCTACTATAGTGCTAGTAGGATAGAGCACCAAGATTTAGCATAGCTTGTTGATGCTGATAGACACACCATCAATTTGGGGATGTCTACAGTAGACCCTTAGATTAATTCCTAAGATAACCCTGGGATAGCTGCCAGGTCTACATAGCAATGTCCGGTTTCCTGCAGAGATACTGGCGTCGATCCTAGAAGCAGTATACTGTATCCAGTATACCCAACGTGCTACCCCAGGACAGTGCCATCCGGATAGTGTTATGTCTCCAGTTCTGGAATGAGGTTTATGTTAGAATTAGCTGAGATGTCACAGCATGGTGCATCCTTGAACAGTGTTGAAATATTCTTAATATGCAATCCTGGCTGTCTGACTGTGCAGTCAGATCCCTGCATCCTGAGTGCGCTGATCAGCCAAGGGAGCTGGCATGGAATTTAGCACTGTAGAAAAGATGACATCGAAATGAAAATGTGAGTGGCCAAAGCACAGCAGTTTATGTGGAAATGTGGGCATGAATATTAAATGGGTGGCAGCCATTTCACTGCTTAAGTCACCCTGCTACTCTGTTTTACTAGAGTTCATAAAAGAGTATAAATTAATGATACCAGCTGCCTGCACGGAACATATTTCTGGTATTTGCTATGTAACAGTATCTTTCCTATATATCTACTCAATTCCCAATGCTATGGGCAGAGCCCTGTGTTCCTGCCAGACTACCAGAATGCAGCATCTGCTCCTCTCCTACCAGCAGAGTCTGGCAGTAAAACCAGCGTGTCTGGCACAGGAAGATCAGTGCAGATTTTTTTCCCTGTGTGGAACAGGTTTACCTGCTGGTCTGGAGACTCCTAGGCCATGTTATCTCATAGTAGGATCTGCATGGATGAAAATAAAGAGGCTGCTGCTCATCTGTTCTTCTAGCAGATGTAATTTATTGGTTTTGAACAAGTTAAAGCAGCTTTTATGCTGTTTGAATTTATGCCTATGTACAGTAGTCTCAGGGCTACTGGGGTATAGAGTGCTGAGATTCATGAACTACTCTTCTTGTCTCATGCCATGATCTCTGTGATGTTATGTGACTCTTTCTCCTGAAAAGCTTTATTTGGGTAAGGAGCCATAGCCTTCTCTGTTCCTGTTACTAATTCAATCAGCCTCTTTTCACTCTATGTTCTGATTGTCCTCTCTGTAGTGGGAAAGGAGCAGATATATGTTTATCTCTATGGCCCATTTAACTGATGCTACATTTCAACATTGAATATTAAAGTCACAGAGATGATTTATATAGCAAAACAATAAAGCATTCATAATTCTTCTCCCTCGCAGGAGAAATAACACAGCCATACAATTTAACATAAATCTTCAGCTAACTCTAGACGTATGCTCATTATTATTAGTTTTGCTTTTCTACAGCCCAGTCATTTTCTTCATTCTCTTCTGAGACTTATGCCTGCAACTTCTCTCTAAACTCTGTATTAGATATTCTGTTTCAGTGCAGTTCTGAAAATTGTGCATTTTTTTATTCCAAACAATGTTACAGATGTACTCACAACAAGCTGTTGGACACTGCTTTATTTGGAAGATTTAAACATCTTATAAGTGAGCCATCTTCCCATGCTAGCATTAGACAAACTATAATTAGGAAGAAAAATGCTTTTTATTCATATGATAGAGCATATTTCCAATTTAAATGCATGCATACAGTGAATAATTAGACTTCAGTATTCATTTTCTGTTGATTTTTTTCTGCCCAGAAACAAACTCGCTTTTGCAAGCCTGGAGCTGTAAAATGGTAATATTTACTAGTATTTGGAAAATATTGCTAATATTTTTGTTTGAGTACTGCTTAAGATTTCACTTAGACTGTATGCTGCTGCATTAACATAATAATAGGAATGTATGCACATATCAATTGCATAAAATAAATTACAAGTAGATACATGGGAAGTACATTTGGAGTTTTCTCAATATGAAAGGTTCACGTCGTCTGAAAGTGTTAATGAATCTCCACAGACCTCTCTGAGAAAAAGCTAGGGTTTTAAAAACACAGCCAGAATTCTGCATAAGGAGAAAATTCTGAAACTGACCCAAGTGAGGGAGATGACTTGGAGTGACATTAGGTTCTTTATGTCTGAGGGGTATTTTAATCCTATCAGGAACTAATCTATATTATGGATATATATGCGGAAAGAGAAGATAATTTTGGATAGCGGATGTTCATGGTGAGCTCTTGATGACTTCAGTTAAATTCAGTCACCCTTTATAAAGGCTAAATTTAATGAATTTATGTTTTTTCCCCTTTTATGGATCTATTTACATAATTTCAGGTCAATACAAGGTAAAATTAGCCTGCTCATATGTAAAATCATTGTAGTTCCTGTCTCTTCTCTTGCAAGATAAATTCTGTTTTCTTTATTAGTTTCTGAACCTTGTCTTTATTTCTATGATATTTTTTTCCTACTTGCAAGTGTCTATTTTCAGTGATAGTATTTGGATGTATTTGTATTTTCAAGAGCAACTGCAATGCAGTCTATTTAAATGCATTGCAAAGCATGTTTGGCATAATTGTAAAGAAAACACAATATAATTGCAAGATATTTCACTTATTTTTAATCAGAATACTGGCAATACAGCCATAGTGAAGTGTAACTATGAGGTGCTCTGATGGTGGAAATGTGTTATTATAGATAATGAATTTTTTTCAATAATGCTAGATAGAACAGTTACCAAACTGCTGGAGACTAATCACATCAGTAGTAGTCTCTGGGTGCTGTAAAAACACATTTCATCCTAAATTTTGTAACTTAGGACATGTTAACTGGAACATTAGACTTGTGTCTGATATGTGTTTGTGTAACATTATTAAAATTAACACACAAGATTACTGAAACAAAATTTCAGTTTGTTTGCCTTGATTATTAAGTGCCTTTTATTTTGGTTCTTTCGCTTTTCCACGTGCATCCACTTTTCACTTTGGGATTTTTAAAAAATTATGTTAAAGTGTTCCTTTAAGCCTTTCAATTACACTTCTGCAAGGGGAGGAAACCACTTTTAAAATCGAACTGTACATGAAGCTGTTCACTTGTCCAAACAAAAGCCCCAGATGAGGCATGCATTACATTTTTCGGTGTTGCAGCAATTTTTTTTACACTTTCGTAGAAAGTGAGATCTGCCTAGCAAATGAGATTTACTTAAAATGAATAAAATATATAATTAAATAACCTGATCTTAAACTTTCCTACTTTAAATACTTGTCATGCCTGCTTCACTAGAATTCTAGTCTCAGTAAAAGAGGAATCTGTACTGAAGGTGAAGTAAATCTGTCACACTTTTAAAACAGGATCTGTTTGCAAAGCTACGGGCAATTTGATGGATTTATCTAGTAGTTCTTGCAAATCGTACTGTTACACGCATAAACTAGTTATGATTCCAGCTACTAGAGCTATTTTTGCAGTAAAAAATCTGCGTTTCTGCTAGTCCTATTTGTGTCTTACTAGGGAAGAATAGCTTGAGGGCTCTTGATTGTTTTCCTTCTGTCACAGACAACCATACTATATGATCTCCTTCATGTCCCAGTTAAGTCCTGCCTTGCCATGGAAAGGCTGTTGAACTATTTTTTTTTTCCAGAGCGTTAGATGTTTTCTCACTTATAGAAGGGATTTATAAGGGAGTATTTCAGAAAAGGCCTATGGACTTGTGAATCTCATCCTGATTGCAAACTTATGTTCTTGATTGTTGAGATATTCAGAATAGTATTACTCAAAATCACCTTCATCTTTTATTTAGGTATTGATGGGACCCAAATTTCTTCCCTGTGTTTTAGTGGGTCAGGTGAAGAGCTAGAGCTTTTAGTTACAGTGACTGAGAGGGGCAGAAAAAATTATGGTGCACTTAGAGTACATTGTCAGGAATACAGAAATGATTTCCTGGATAAAGACAGTCAATTACATTGTCTGAAGACCCACACTAAATGATAGTGATTCTTCCAAAGCACTCAAAACTGTGCAATTATCATTAATAATGTATATGATTAAGCATTTTGCAATTGATCACACAGGACCAAATCTTAAGGCCTTTAGTCTATTACTTCAACAGGTTCCTAGTTTAAATTTGTTTTTACAAATACTAACATTCAACTGTGTTTATAGCTGGTCTGTGTAACTATCTGCTTCTTTGACCATTATCCTGACCTGCTTTGCATCTCATTCTTTTTATTCACTGCTGTACCCACTGGGTATGTCACCTTAAACTCCCTTCCAGACTCCTAAGGGATCATAATGTATCATAGAGTTTGTATTTGGAGTTTCCAGTGCCATTCAGTGGAAGCTAGATGTAAAGCATGAAAGAGGCTGCATGTGCATTCTGTGAAATGGTGAGGCAGAATTTGACCAGGAAATACTTAGAATTAAATGGGAAGGAATGACCAGTGAGTGAATCCAAATAAATGTTATGCAGTTTAACGAAGTGTAACCATCCCATCTGATGTTTCTGAAGATGTAAGTTGTGCACCTTTTCCTGTACAGCAAAAGGACAATTGATGTATTAGCTGCTGCAAGAGCTGATGTAATTTGCTTCCTGGAAGGAAAATTTCAAAGCAGTAATTAAAACTCCCTGTTTTAAAACATTTTTGGTATCTTTGGCTTTGATATAAATGTGAATCTACTTTCTCTGAAAACAGAAAATGGTTATTGTGACATCATTGCATGTATCTTACAGAAGAATTGCAATTTGAGAGTCCCTCTGATCAGTTCTTTTATTGTAGGCCCATTGGTCAACACATGATGCATTATAGTCAGTCTTTGGGAGAGGAGAACCTTGCTTGAATGCCTATATACAAGATATATAGTTTACTAGGGAGCCTGGTCTTTCAAAGAGAATGGGAACATAAGGCACTAGATTTCTAAATTCCAAACATCATTTTACTATTTCCAATTAAAAGAATTTCAGTGTGATGTTCCTCCTATTAGCAGAAAGTCAATAGTCCAGGGAAATGCTGAATTTCACTTGCAGTTAAAATGCCTTTAGCTAATCTTGTCAGTGTGAATCCTGATGTTGGCTAGCACAGCTCATGTTAACATAGCTGATGATAACTGATGTGTGGTGGAGCTCATATAAGCAGCTCTGCCAGCTGAAGGTAATGATGGGTCTTAGCATAGGGTGGGATGGGTTACTTCTTCAGCATACTCAGCAGCTACAAAGTTCCGTCTCGCAGTGTCCTGATGCATTGCTGCTGTTTCTTTTTCAAAGTGTTGACTATTACAACTAAACTCTTATTTTAGTTGTTTTGGGGAGAGCTATTGTCTTGGAGTGATTGGTGTTTTTCAAACACGGCATATTTAAATATGATTACCATGTTTATGCTCCTCTTGCTAGTGAGGAATTTAATCAAAATCAGCAAGTGTTTAGCATTCTGCTGTTTCATAAATTGTTGGCAGCAATTCAAAGGTCTTACAGTGCAATAGGGAAAATTGAAGGTGTTCAAGGACTAAGAGAATAGCAAGGATAACTCAGCTAGCAGTCTCCTTGAGAATACAGAGAAAATGTATAAGAAAAAGCCATGCAGATAGTGGGTTATACTGTGTAAGTATAATTCTGTGCTGAATTACATTGTAGAATAAATAACCCACATCTACTTCATGGTGTTTGTAGTTTGGTGTGACCACTGCTGCATCGAGATGTTTAAAATTCTGATATTATTTTTAACTGGATAGAGCAATCTTTAAATTGAGTAAGTATGTAAGCAGACTGAATGTACCAGTTCTATTTTACAAGAAAGATTGTTTTGCATCTTAAAATCTTTGGGATAAAGCTTCATCTCTATGTGTACTGTGATTACTTCATTAAAGATACTAGTATGACTTTAAAAGCAACAATATCCTTTTGCTGTAAAGTTTATATTAAAATCTGAATTGCATTTTTCTCCTGGAGACCTAGTGTAACTAGATAATGTTACAATAGCTGGATTCTATTCACACTTTTCTGCTTTTTTTTTTTACTGAAACATGTTATCCAATCTAAACTACTGAATGTTTAATCCAAGTAGATTCTTTATTTTTTCAGGATATCATCTAAGGCCAATAAAATCATGAAAAGAACAGCCAATATTCCTGTTGGGGTCATGGCTTTGTGCAATACTTTCAGTTGAACAGTCAAAATTTATGCTATGTTTTAAGGAGCTTCTTGAGTTATGAAATATTTTGCAATGTGAATTAGCTTATCCCTGAATTCTCACGCAAAGTTATGTAATGTCTTAAATTACATGAAGAGTTAATAAATAATTAATCAATTTTTGCACAGGTAAAGGTGAAGTACAGTGATTTGTAAAGTACTCAAAATAAACAATGTATTACACGTTGTTATATACACATAAAATAATTAAATTAAAATATATCTCCTTTATATAGTTAATCAGGGATTTTGTAGTATACTTCTGTTCTGGTTTTATTTAGTGGGGGGGGGGTGCTATGGTGGCAGCTTCTGTAAGAAGCTGCTAGAAGTTTCCCCTTTGTCCAGTGGACTTAGCTGGGCCTAGGGCAGTCCCGCTGCTGGCCAAGGCCAAGCCAATTGGTGACAGAATGTTCCCTGGTAACGTCTCTGTGATAACATATTTAAGAAGGGGAAAAATAGCAAAAAAAAAAGAGAGATGATGTGAAGATGTTGAGCAAGGGGCAGAGAGAGGGAGAGGCGAGCCTTGTGGGCCTTGCAGCCCTCACCCTCTGGCCTCCCGCTGGGCGGTTGCCTGGGCCTGACTGGGCCCAGCCCGGCTGCAAGAAGGGGAGAGGAGATGAGATGTGAAGAGAACCTGAGAGGCATCTGCCTGAGCCGGTTGTGAAGAATTTCTTGTGAGAGGAACAGCTGCAGATGCCAAGGTCAGTGAAGAAGGAGGGGGAGCAGTAATGCTGCTCTGGGCAGAAATTCCCCTGCAGCCTGTGGTGCAGCCCATGGTGGAGCAGGCTGTGCCCCTGCAGCCCATGGAGGAGCAGAGATCCACCTGCAGCCAGTGGAGGACCCCACGCTGGGGCAGGTGGATGCCTGAAGGAGGCTGTGGCCTGTGGAGGGCCCACTGAGGCAGCTGGTCTGGAGGGACTGCACCCCATGGAAAATGACCCATGTTGGAGCAGTTTCAGGAAGGACTGTAGCCCATGGGAGGGACCCCACACTGGAGCAGGGGAGGAATGTGAGGAGTTCTTCCCCCAGTGAGGAAGGAGCAGTGTAAAGTGACATGTGATGAACTGACCACAACCCCCATTCCCTCTTCCCCCCTGTGCCGCTCAGGGCTGAAGGAGGTAGAGATAATGTTAAGCCCGGGGAGAGGGAGGGGTGGGGGGAGGTTATCTTGTTCTCTGTCTCATTATTCTGCTTTGTTTTTAATAATAAATTAATAGTTTTCCCCAGGTCAAGTCTGTTTGGCCCATAATGGTAACTTTAAGGATCTCTCTCTGTTCTTATTTCAAACCTCGAGCCTTTTTTTCTTATATTCTCTCTCCCTATTCCCTCAGAGGGTTGGGGGGAGCGAGAGAGAGACTGTGTAGTCTGGTCTTGATTGGGGCTGAACTATGATAACTTCTTTTCAATACATACAGTTACTCATGGGAGAGTGGGTTCTACTTTGTTATTTTGCCACCATTTAATGGGTGGGGTTTTTTTGGTTTAGATTCTGCAAATGTGCTTTTAGTTGATCAGGTTTTAGTTAACAAAATAGTTCAATGCTACAGATGGATCAGCGATCAGGTGAATATCTGATGAAACTGAGACAAGAAAATGTGAACTCTGTGTTTCTCGTGGAAATCAGGAGCAGGTCAGAGTGAGAACTGTCCTGAACAAAAAAAAACCAGGCAAATATAGGAGCCATTTAATCCCTTCATTGGCCTGGAAAGTTGAGCATGAAACTTTAAAGCCCCGTTCAGAGCTGGTTGTGTTCATAGCTGCCTCATAGTTGTGCTGTGGGACTTCAGCTTTCTGCCCTGCTAGCCTCTTCAGATGATGCAGCCCTGTCCTTACAGGGCACTAGAGTGAAAATGCCTCTTTGCAGCTCTAGGCTGATAAACTGTCTTCTCAAATGAAAATATGGTCTGGGAGGAATTAATGAAGGGGCCTTTGAGACATATCACGAAATGCATGTGAAAAACAAGAGTCATGGAAGGATTGTCACAGGATGGATTTTATAACCTTGGCAGTTTAAGCCTTTTAAATAGGAGACTGTTTGAGCACTCTGGTCTTTTGCTTTTTCTATGCAGTAAGTACACGTTCACTCAGTTCTGTAAAAATGACTTTTTTTTTGAGTTGGAGCAAAAAACCAACTGATCAAAATAATTTGCTCCACTGTTGTGCTTATACTAGGCACAATGCAAGTGGCTTTCAAAACAGGAGCATCCTAATTACCTAGAGAATCTCTCAGGCCCTTGTATGAGACCTTCTGCTGAGTGACAGAAGCAGGTACTTAAGCAACTCTCTACCGCTGCAGCCTCCACTGTGCATACCAGAGGGGTTATTTTTTATATAATTATTTAAACCTCTGTCCTTTCTGGGTCCTCTTAAGCATTTAGTTTTCAATCTATACGGTAAAAACATTTTGTGATGATTTTCAGTTCTGTGATCCCTCTCAGTTATCAACACTTCTGATGTTTTGTTGGAAGGTGCAGCAGTGCTTCTTTTCCCTCATCCATATGATATGAGCCCATATCACTGACTCAAGATAATGGAAGGGCAATTGCCTCCTGTGCTTCCATCCTTCAGGAAATCCACTCTCATTTATGTGTCTCTAAATTCCTGCTGTGATCATATTCCTCCCACACAGCACTGCAACTCTCTTTAGGAGTGCTGTTCATTGCATCTGCATTTCCTTTTTGTTACCCATTTGGGTTCTACAACTCTTCTTGTGTTTTAAGTCCTTTTTTAACTTCTCACTTATGTTACTGTTTCTGTCTAGAATGGTGTGCACTTCTCATTTCTCTTCTGCCCTTCAAGTATTCCCCCCAAGCTCTCAATTTGGTTCTGAGTGCTTAAGTCTTGGTATTCCAGTGTGCTTAAGCAGATGCTGAACTTTAAGCAGAAGTCACGCTTACACTGTTAAAATTTAAACACATGCTTTTCACAATTCACAATGGATGGTACCTTTAGCATTTTCCTGAATGGGAGGCAAAAAGCCTGAATATGAATGTTTATAAATTTCATTAAATCTTTAGTGAATACTGAGCATCTGTTACGTATCTGTAACATGTATGTGCTTTCCTAAGTGTAGGTTTTTTGCCCTGATTTTAAGTTCTTTCCAACAAAAACCATATTTTTGTTTTTCTAATTACCTGCAGTAACTGACCAGGAACAGATATAGTGCTTTTACAGGTAATTAGAAGAACGTGGTGTACCAGTTCACCTCTCTGTTTTCTTATCAGGCAAGCATCTATTCATCTTTCTCAGATTCAGTAGGCAAGATTTTCCTGCTCAGTATATACAAGTGGAAACCGCACTTACACAGAACTGTCAGATAAGCTTTAGTGATAGCATTATTTTGTTGTTGGATGCTATTCCTGAACTGCTCTTGTTAAAGTGAGTGTGTGTATGTATTTACTTATCTGTCTCTTTCAGTGATGGAAGAGAGCATTTGACAGAGAGACCAAAACTATAAAACTAAAATTTAAAATGTGATTTAAAAATAGTTTCATGACACATTATTTTATGTACACTGTATATAGACAATTATTGCTCTCCTCCTACCTCCCAATTTTTTGAATATGCTGCTTTACTTCCCTGAAAATATTTGTTTATGGACTGCAGAAAAATCAAAATAAGTTGGTACTATTGTGATAGAATGCATGAAAAATGTAAGTTGCAGAATCCTCTTGAAATATTTCTGCTTGATTTGTTTTGAAAAGCTTGCTTGTCTGAGTAGAATGACTGAAAAATGGCATTGTACAGAAAAAAAAACGTTATGAATGCCTAAAATTTTTCAAGTTATTTTTGAATAGATTGATTCATATTCAGATTAGCTTCCTGCCAGATGGAGGGAATTTACAGTAAA
Source organism: Ardeotis arabs (assembly GCA_011801015.1). Taxonomy (NCBI): domain Eukaryota; kingdom Metazoa; phylum Chordata; class Aves; order Otidiformes; family Otididae; genus Ardeotis; species Ardeotis arabs. The sequence continues at coordinate 18,918 of JAAGAY010004178.1, read as the reverse complement.
TCAGTTTTTGGCAGGAGAGAAATAAAAAACGAACAACATCTGCTTATTTATAAAAGTTGTCTTGTTCTTTTTCTATATTGGTGGGGCACATATTACCTATCCAAAGAAAGTTTTATTACCAATAAATTGTGGAATTTTAAAGCTTACAGGGATGACAAAGTATTTTTGTTTTCAAAGAGGCTGACAACAGAACATGTTTATATAGCGTAAGCAGCACCTTTGCATAATACAGCCATTGATGTTCAGCATCTACGTATGTATTGAGTTTCTGTTCCAGCAGTGGGTCTTGGTGCAGGAAAAGCCTTACAGTTGCCAGAAGTTATTTTAGGCTGTGATCTTGCAGCATGTGTATGTAGACAAACTCATCGAAGTCAAACATTTCATGTTCACAAAGAAGGAAAGCTCATGCATATGCAAAATCCGCATAGCTTCCTTTTGACCTATAGAAATAAAACTATTCTATGGTCCTATTAATATTTCCGTTCATAAGTTCATTCATTGCTTTATAAATGGGATATTGGAGTGCTCAGATATTAGGTCAATATATTTGGCTGCTGCATTGTAATGACCTTAACATGATGGGTGTGCCCGAGTTTTTAATGAGCAGTTTGTTTATACTATTGACTCTTCCATTCCAAATGTACAGTAAAAGAGAAAGCTCGGGCCCACTCAGTGTCATTGATGTCCAAAGTACTGGCTCAAAATCACTGAAGTCAGAGGTTAGATGATTAAAGCAGGAGTTGACAGCATACTTCTGGTATGAATAGCTAACCCAACAATCCTTCAGTAACTGCAATTCAAGATTAACAGTACATGGAAGCTACAGGCTATGAGAGGGCACAGTCATATGACATTTTACGTACCTAACTTCATTTACCAAAACTACCATGCTGTTCTTCCCTAGCAAAACATCTCTAAGTAGAAAAAGAGGTAGAACAGTAACTTTATTGTATCCTGTCCAATTTAGAGATAAAAACATATACTTGGAATGTTAGTAACACATTTACTAAAAAAGAAGGTTTAAAAAGATGATTGTCTCTTATTTCTACTACTCCTTTCAGGAATGTTTTTCAGAATACTGTCATTTGGGTTGAGAATGAATCCAGTCTGCATCCTCTCTATCAAGGTGTGACCGCTAGGAAACTGCCCTTAGTAAGGCATTGCATGAGTCTGTTTCTCACAGCATACCTATTCCCCTATGGTCAGCCAAGATTTATAGGCAATATATTTTACTACACCGATTAATGTAGGTGAATGAAGTAGAGAAAATTTTGTGCGTGCCATCAAGGTGTGTCAAAAATTTAACAAGCTTAGCAGCTGACACCTGCAAATCCTCTTCACCCAAAGGTTAGTCATCTTTGGGAGCTGCTTCTGTATTCACAATGTCTTTCTGTTATCTAGAATGGCTTTAAAGGCCCCTTGCTTCTCCTAAAGGAGGGAGCTAAAGAGCTCACTCTACTTTGTTCTTTCCTCACAGATGTTTATTTTCTGTTTCTTAAAACATATTTAGAATATTTATAGGAAAGGTGGACATCCTCTTCTCTGTTTTCTGTGATTTGTGAAGTAGTTCAGAAGGTTACATTGCTTCCTTTCTTCCTTAGCTTTCCTGGTTTATATATCCATTGTGTTAAAACTTAGATCACATTCAGAGCTATGGGCTTAAAACATTTCTTTCTGTTTACAGGCCCTTTAGAACACAGTTCTATAACTTTATAAATGTCATCTGAAGAGAAGGATTATGCATGTAAGCTTCTTAATAGATTCACAGCTTCCATTTCTTTGTGAGATTTACATAGAATGTAAACATCTATGGCAGATTTAAGCTTGACATTTTTTCTCCTCCTCTTAATTGTGAAATTCTATTGTCATGACCTAGAATACCAAACCTATTGATGCCCCCCAATTAAGAATGGAATGATGTCAGATATTTTAGTGGCAAATCTACTGGGAGATATTCTTTCCTTCTATTTTTCAGACACCTCCTATCAAAGGGACTTATAATTAGCATTCTTTTGTCCTTTGCAAAAAAAAAATGCCAAGGTAAGGATCTTGATGATGATAGCCAGAAATGTCTGGTGTAATACAGAAATGTCTGAAGTAATACAGTCATTAAATTATATTATCTCATTTCTGAGTGTATATGTATAATACTTCTATGCTTCTTGGGTATTAGTCTGGTGTGGTTTAGTCCCAGCTGTAAGCTAAACACTACGCAGCCACACACTCACACTCCCTGAGGTGAGAGAGAAAATACAGTGAAAAGCTCATGGGTCGGGATGAGGACAGAGAGAGATCATTCAGCAGTTACTGTTGTGGGCAAAACAGACTCAACTCGGGGAAGATGTATTAATTTTATTACAAGTCAAACCAAAGTAGAATACTTGAAAGATAAAACCAAATCTTAAGAACACCTTCCCCACACCCTGACTCTCTTCCTGGGCTGAACTTCACTGTCAAATTCTCTACCTCCTCCCCCTGGCAGTGCAGGGGGACAGGGAATGGCAGTTCATCACACATTGTTTCTACTGCTCCTTCCTGCTCAGAGAGAGGACTCCTCACACTCTTCCCCTGCTCCAGCATGAGGTCTCTCCCACAGGAGGCCGTCCTCCATGAACTTCTCCAGCCTGGGCCTTTCCCACAGGCTACAGTTTTTCATTAACTGCTCCAGTGTGGGTCCTTCCTATGGGCTGCAGTTCTTCATGAACTGCCCCAGCATGGGCCCTCCACAGGGTCACATCTATCTTGTCTGGTGTGGTGTCCTCCATGGGCTGCACAGGTGGGCCTCTGCTCCTCTGTGGGCCTCCATGGGCTGCAGGGGGACAGCCTGCCTCACCATGGGATGCACCACGGGCTGCAGGGGAATCGCTGCTTGAAGTGCCTCCTCTCCCTCCTTCTTCACTGATCTTGGTGTTTGCAGGGTTCTTCCTCTCACTTCTCCTCCTTCTCTCTCCCTAGGGCAGGGCTGGGCAGCAGGAGGCTGGCAGCAAGGCCTGCACCTCCCCTCTCTCTCCCCACACTGCTGCTTTGTTTTTGCCTTCTTAAATACATTATAACAGAGGCGTTGGCGTGACCACCATTGCTAATTGCCTCGGCCCTGGCCAGTGGTGGATCTGCTCTGGAGCTGGCCGGCTCTACTGGACAAAGGGGAAGCTTAGAATCATAGAATTCTTAGGGTTGGAAGGGACCTTTAAAGGTCATCTAGTCCAACCCTCCTGCAAGGAGCAGGGACATGCCCCACTAGATCAGGTTGCTCAGAGCGCCATCCAACCTGGCCTTGAATGTTTCCAGGGATGGGGCATCCACCACCTCTCTGGGCAACCAGTTCCAGTGTTCTACCACCCTCATTGTAAAGATTTTTTTTTCCTAATATCTAATCTGAATCTACCTTCCTCTATTTTAAAACCATTACCCCTAGTCCTATTACAACAGGCCCTGCTGAAGAAGTTTTTCCCATCTTTCCTGTAGGCCCTCTTGAGGTACTGGAAGACCGCTATCAGGTCTCCCCAGAGCCTCCTCTTCTCCAGGCTGAATAGCCCCAACTCTTTCAGCCTGTCCTCATAGGAAAGGTGCTCCAGCCCTCTGATCATTTTCGTGGCCCTCTTCTGGACCCTCTCCAACTGGTCCATGTCTTTCTTATATTGAGGGCTCCAGAGCTGGATGCAGTACTCCAGGTGGGGTCTCACCAGGGCAGAGTAGAGGGGGAGAATCACCTCCCTTGATCTGCTGGCCACACTCCTCTTAATGCAGCCCAGGATGCGGTTGGCTTTCTGGGCCACAAGTGCACATTGCCAGCTCATGCTGAGCTTCTTGTCTACCATCGCTCCCAAGTCCTTCTCCTCAGGGCTGGTCTCAATCCATTCTCTGCCCAGCCTGTATTTGTGCCTGGGATTGCCACAACCCAGGTGCAGGACCTTGCACTTGGCCTGGTTGAACTACATGAGGTTTGCACAGGCCCACCTCTCCAGCCTGTCAAGGTCCCTCTGGATGGTATCCCTCCCCTCCAGTATATCAACTGCATCACACAGCTTGGTGTCATCAGTGAACTTGCTGAGGGTGCACTCTATCCCATTGTCCCTGTTGCCGACAATGTTCCATGTCGCCGAAGCTTCTAGCAGCCTCTTTCAGAAGCCACCCCTGTAACTCCCCCACTACAAAAAACCCAATACAGTCAAAATGTGCTAATGTCATTTGAAAATTACACTGGGAAAAATGCATATTTTCAAATTGTTCCTATAGTCCTCGTATCCTAGTGGTTGATATGCAGAAATAGTAGGTGTTTTATAAAATGACTGTATTTTGGGAACTGAATTTGAACTTATAAGTGAATTAAAATGACAAGATTATGCCATGAATTAATATTTAGCTTATTCTGTAAAATATAACTCTATTAAGAAAGCAGCATTGTTATACAGTAATCATTTAGTATGCAATTCAGTGGATTTAAACAGGTAAAACATAATAGGGTTGCAGCAAGAAAAGACCATAACTATCAGAGATGAAGCACAAAAGGTCTGTGAACTTCTAGTACTGAAGGAAAGTGATAAAATGAGTAGAAAATGAAATTATTTGTTTCTTTGTTCTTAAAACGAGTTGCTTTGCAGGCTAAAACCCTGTGTCTTGTAAATACTTAGACATCTGCTTAACAGGGGTGTTCCACTTGATGCCTATTGGCTGCTGTAGAAGAGTGGAGCTAAATAGGGAGCCTAGTGTTTGCTGAATCATGCCATCTGAAACAGAACCTATTCTGCAGTTTTTCCTTATAGATTTAAAGCCTAGTCCTGCAAGATCCACACATACAAGCCTCGCATCAACTCTTCAGGAAAATTTGCTTCCTTTTAGAGGAGTTAACTTATATTATTTTTAAAGGCACAACAGAAAGAGCTAGACTACTTTTTCTCTTCCACTATGAAATATCTTCAATCATCTAAAATATATAAATTTTATTCACATTTTATAATGGTGAAATGAAGATAGTCAAATGACTACTCTACAGAAAATCCAAAACCTGAGTCTTTTCCAGAAGTCTTTTGACTTCCAGTGTGGCGCTTTTTTCTCTAGGGTCTTCCTTTTTCTCAGCCATATCTGGAACTTCTCTATACCCCTTTGTTTGCAAAAAATGTATTGAAACAACCTTTGCAATTAAATATTATGAGGGATTGTTTTCATCCTTCTTAGAGACAAGAGAGTCCCCCAGGGACTATGACCAAGTAGCCAGTGCAGCCAGACTCCTATATTCCCACTTTCACAGCATGTAAGTCTGATCAAAAAGAAAAAGGGAGGAAACCAGCGACCTTTCAGGTGATAGGAATAATGATTGTGTGTGTTTCTGAACATTAACTTTTTGCTAAAGAACAAGACACTAATCTGTGCAGTAATTTTTTAATATTCTATCAGGGAACATGAAACAAGTCACTGACCTTGAATATCTTAGTGTTTGTATTCAAGGAAATGAAAATTAGTTTATATTAATAATAAAATACCGTAATTAGATAAAATATAATTTAATGCTTGGAAGAATTCTAAAAATTAATTTGATGTTACTAATGGTGTAAAATGTCAATTGCTTTTCACAAATGTGAGGTTTTGTACAATTCATGTTTAAGAAATGTAATATATACATTACATATGGTAACTTAGATCTTCAGCAGAATGCTGGAGCACACCGGCACTGAAACTAAGAGAAGATTCAGAGACATCAGGGCAATTATTTGCCTAAAAGATCTGTAGAATTTCTTTATTATAAATTTTTTTACAGTGGCAAGAGCAAGTTGTAAGATTCTGCAGTTACATTTACAGCCCCCTTGCATTCTAACTACTCTTTCAAACATTATTTGCTTTTTCAGACTCTCTCTCCTTCTACCTGAAAGAGCAATAACGAGTAAAGCCAAGTCATTCTGGGGTATGATGAAAATGGAGCAAAGCAAACTGTTTTTTCATGGGCTTTAACAAAAGCTTTTATTTTTGAATGGCTGATGAACCAAGTTGCTGAGGGTTGACTGGCAAACACTGGGAAGAATTCTTTGTTGTCGTTATTGACTTATGGGTTGGCTAGACTCAGTTACGAACCTCTGCAATTTTATTCTCGATGTCTGCAATAGTATTTTATTGAACATTATATAAGGTAAGTGAAGGAATAGTTTGAACCCTGAGCTTTCACTACATATTTGCTTTTTGTCTGAAGAGTCCTGAAGAAAATTTGACTATGGAGGACTGCAGAAAGATTCTTGCATATTTGAGTAAATTCTCTTTGAAGGAGGTCTGAAAACATGCAGAGGTAAAGTCAGTAGGCAGCCATGTGGTTTTTATACAGGAAAGGACCACTTGAAGGGAGTCCTGGTATTAGGATAGGCAAGAAAATTGGAACTGAAGTTAAAATAGTTTTATATTCAAAATACAATTAAAAATATGTGATTTTTTTTCTTAGTATATATTTAAAATGAAAATTTAAAATGTTTCATTTTAAAATGGCCTAGCCCAGAGTTCAGCAGGAATAGTTTAACTAAAGGCAAAACCACTCAGTATTCCCTTTGAGTTTTCTTTGTTTTCTTTTAAACAGTAACTATCTGTGTCAAATTCACAGATGTTACAGAAGTAAAATTCTGAGAAAATACCATCTTTGTGCCTTATTTCTGTAAATGTATTGGAAAACTTTTAATTCAATAAATGGCACTTTTTTCTTTCCTGCATTTTTGGTGTTACACCTAAATGCGCATTGAGAGAATAAGCATACCATAAATAGAGGCATAAATATATGGGATGCTTTTCAATGAGTTATTGTTTTATAATCTTACTTTCTTAATTTGACCTGAGAATGGGAGAGTCTGCACCATGTGTTTTGTCACAACTTATATTTAAGAATTAAATCAACTGACCCTTAGGAGCCATAGAAAATTATTAAATTGCAATAATAAAAACAAACCAATATTTTGGCCTTCCACAGTCCGAAAGTATTTATTATTTATTAACATCAACTGATTAAAATTAGTAACAAGAGCAGGGTGAATAGTGCAAAACACTTTCCATAAATATTCATGTGAACCTACTTCAGATGTTTTTGTGTTGCTTTCCAAGTTCTCTTGCACTGACTGGGCTTTTACCAGAGTAAATGCTCACAGGAAAAAAGAAAGTAAAGCCTATGTATTTTGGCACTTATGGAAAACTTAAATTTGTTTCCCATCAGAAATTCCTGCAGGAATCTACTAAGACCCATGTATATGTAATTACGGAACAGGTACGTGCTTAGGAAAGTTGATGCCTAATTGGAAAAAAAACCCCACACCACCATCTGTGGTAAATAATTTTGTAAGATTGCATAATGCATGGATGTCAGAAACTAAATTACCTATCAGTTCTGATGCCATATGGGTCACTTTAAACAGGGAGGTGCTTTTCTTTGCATTGTTTGTTTTCAGTGTGTCTTCCTGGTAGTAGCAGCAGAGAAACTTAACCAAGAGAAAAAAGCCACTACTGGAAGCAGCAGAATCATGGTATTATAACAGAAAACAATTCATTTTGGTATAATTTGTTACTTCATTCTGAGAAACTTTTTACTGGTCTTAACTTTTTGATGGTTCTGAAAGTTTTCTGTAACCATTACAGAGCTTCATTATACTTTCTGCATTATTGTGAACTAAGCAAGTTTTATTGTCATTATGTTTCCGTTTTGAAAGGATACAATGAAAGTGTAAAAATCACAAAATTAATGAGTTGTGAACCGTTCAAGTGATTTTGCTCAGGAAGGAAAGATATCAATAAAATGTTAGATTTCTTTTTTTTTTCCCTTAGCAGAATGTCATGCATTTAAATGTGACAAAACTTCTGTAGAAACTGAATCACTAGTTTGTTTCCCCGTTCTTTTGCCATGAATACAGTATTGAATCTTTGAATGGTTCTTTAATTTCATGTCTTAGAATTTTAAACCACTACTATTCCCTCCACCATTGCTAGCCTTGTTATTATCTTTTGAATATATAGTCATTATTAGGATATTTTACAGAAAAATGTTGTCTGAATTTAAGGCAGATTTTGCAAGCTCTTTACTTCTCCCTGATCAAAGATTGAAGAAAAGTGTGGAAAAGGCTGGTAAGAAAAAAAGAATACCTTAGCTGATCAAAAAGATGTCCTGTGAATATCAGGACATACGTACTGCATCCAGTTCTGGAGCTCCCAACATAAGAAGGACATGGACCAGTTGGAGAGGGTCCAGAGGAGGGCCATGAAGATCATCAGAGGGTTGGAGCACCTGTCCTATGAGGACAGACTGAGAGACCTGGGACTGTTCAGCCTGGGGAAGAGGAGGCTCTGGGGAGACCTTATAGCAGCCTTCTAATACCTCAAGGGGGCCTACAGGAAAGATGGGGAGAAACTCTTCAGTAGGGCCTGTTGTAATAAAATGAGGGGTAATGGTTTTAAAATAGAGGGAGATAGATTCAGATTAGATATTAGGAAACAAATTTTTACAATGAAGGTGGTAGAACACTGGACTGCTTTAGAAGGATGTTGAGGCATTAACATCTGGGTTTCGTGGTGCATTTACAGAACACCGGCATTAATGTCTTCCCACTGTAGCATGGCTACAAAGGTCTCTGAGAGAACCCGGTAAAATCTGAAAGGACAGTTGGCATCCCTTTTACAGAATCTCCTCAGTATATGCCATTAGGATGGAGAACTCATAGGTCTCTGAAAGAGTCTGATGTAGGAGTGAATCTCTGTTTTTTTCTGGTGATAAAGACCTTTCTCACAGTATGTTCAGTTCTATTACTTGGTTTGAAGAGAACCTTGTAGAATGTAAGTGAAAGAGGTTGATTTATGCCCTGTCTCTATCAGATATGCAAACAATTTGCGCATCTTCACTCTGTAAACATTTTGAGCAGCAGACGGTTTTGTTTTCTTTATTATAGCTATGTTACATAAGTACTGCAAAACACATTGCCAGTAATAAAATGTTAAACACTTGCCAAAATCATTAGGTTCTATACACTTATTATTAGACTGAAGAAGTGCTGCATGTTCGTCACCAGCTGCTTTTCCAAATGTAGTAATGCACTATGGAGGCACAGTGCTGAATCCAGTAAGAGCGTTGAAAAGATAACATCACTTGTCTTGCAAAGAATCACAGATTGGAAGAAACGTTTTAAATTCAATTATGGGTTCCAACCTCACTTTAAGAATCTTTCCTGGTAATTTATGGAGTTGTTCACAATCAAATATTCTTATACATAATTACTTTTCGTTTGATGACAAACAGAGGAAGCAAACCCAATATGGTCCAAATCTTGCATGCATATAAGCCAGCTGGTAAGTATAAGCTACTCTGAGAATACCTGCTTACCCATGAGTTTAGGAACAGTTTATATGCAATGTCACTTCCACACTAAGAAATTATTTCCTCTGGTTGAGTAGTCTGTAATGCTGCCAGAGAGTGCCTCTTTGGGGACCAGCACTTTCAGATATGATGGCTCAGTGATGGAAGAACAATTCCTGTGTCACTATGTAGAAAAATGAACAGCAAAATTTCTACTCTACTGCTCATCCATTCAGGCCTTATGCAATCAGTGAATGATGAAGTTGCTCATTTCCTGCCTTATTGGAGGAAAATTGAAGTGCAAGTTTTTTAGTTTACATATGCTAGTACAGAAGACATTAGTCAGAAAGCTCAGGGAAAAAATGTTTTGTTTCAGCAATAGCAGCAAGAGGATTCTGTGAAGCTACAGTCTGAGAGCCCTTTTCTGGTCACTGCATTGCTAGATGGAGCTTGTTCTGTCTGAAACTAAATGGAGTTTGGATCTTCCCAAACCCATCTGGATTCGTACACTTTTTCACTGGCCCCTAGGCTGATGTCCCTCTTTCCAGGTCCGGTAGTGTTGTTATCCTTGCTAGTGAGGTAGGATTCTTGAACATAAAAGCAGATTACTATGGAGCAACAAAGGATCTGGAAACTATGATGCTAAGATAGTAGTATCTTCAGAATCTGGATAAATTGTTTCTGTTATGGGTTGGCTAAATTGAGTATGGATAGTTTTCCATCTCTGTCTTCTTTCGTTTTTATACCTTTCAGCATTTTTGCTTTCCTTTTAAACTTTTCCTCCTTTTTATCTTGTTCTTTCTGTTTTTCAGATAGCATCTGCATTTTTCTGTAGAGTTTACCCTTTGGCTAAATTCTACATGATAGTGAAGTAACTAAGGGCAAAGTGCTCTCTAGATTATCTGAGCTAGTTTTTTTAGCACTCATCCTTTTCTTTTTATAGTTGTTAACTTTTGTCATTTAATGTCAATAAGGATTTTAAATTATTATTATTAAAAAGCTTCCTTCTTAGGCTATGTGATGTTGCCTGGACAGTAGTCAACATCTGCAACAGCAGTCAGATTTGTTTTTCTGCAAATCCTTAGAGCTCCATACTTAACATTTTTCTTCCAACTGGTTCTATGTGTTGTTCTGTTATGTCTGTTAGTTGAATCCCTATCTACAGACTGCTGTGTTAAGCGGTTGTCTCTTTAGAATAATTTGTTCATTAAGTTCATTTATTCATATTTTATGAAGTATTACAATTTTATTAGAATAATAATACTGTTTTATTTTTTTCCTAGTGGGCATATTATCCTGCCCTTTCACTAGAAATATTCACAAAAATATATTATTATCATCAAAGAAGAAGAAATCACTAAAAGACTGAGACCATGTTAGGGAAGAATGAGAAGTAAACTGAGGTATTTGGAGAAATCTCAATGGTGATTTCTGAACTGTGAAATAGAACTGCCTATGACAAGTCATGTAGTTTCTGGTAGCGTAAGAATTGCCATGTCAATATTCAGTGCATTCAGTCTCAAGGAAGGGCAATGCACACGCAAAATGGGGCTGATGCATTTCTGGTTTTATGCCAGCATATTGCCACTGATCTACTGGAATTTTTCTGAATTTGACTTAATAGAAATTTGACCAGCATCAATCCCAGAGTTATGATGGCTCTTGCCCATTGAAAAAAAAAAAAAAAAAGTTGCTTTGGATCTCTCTTGATATATTAAAGGATATTTAAATGGGATTAATAAAATTTCTATTATTAGACATGAGTTGAGTCAAAATCCTCTCAAGCAAATGTCTCATTTTTGAAGCCAATAGGAGTCAAGTGCTGCTTGTCAGTGCTCTCAGAAATCATTCCCGTGGTGAATACAGGTAGCCGTAGTGGAGTGTCTGATATGCACTATAGCACCTATGTAATAATTTAATTATTATTAGATCAAATGGTCTTACTCATAAGTTTTTTTTTGTTTTATCCATTGCTGGTCTGGAAACAAATGTGTATCATACCTGACCAGATCAACCTCTGAGTGGAAAACTTGGATGGAAATTTCCCAGGCAACAAATTATCCTAAAAGCCAAAGCAGCTTTGCTCTTTTGCCTTCCCTACAAGTTGTAAAAGAACTCATAGAAATGACTGACTTACACCACTACAAATAATAAGAATAATTCTCAGATACATGAACTACAGTGTAACAGATTTGGTACCCACTGCTCAAGAGTTTGAGAAGCCAACATGTGGTGTTTGTGCAGTATAACATCTTTTCTGGTAGTCCAACCCCCTTTCACGTGCAAAGGAGCCGTTAACCCTTACAGGATAGACTACTTACTGTCACAGGTGGGGAGCTTTCAGATAAAGATGCTGCAGTAAGCCTGCTTAGCATCCCACTTGCAGGAAATCAGAGCCATGCTTTGTGGTAAGTGTTAATCAGTCTGTGCTTCTCTAAGTTTGAAAGTCAGTACTGAAGAGTCATAACATGGATAAAGCATTATAGGACAAGTGGCTTATCACATATAGAATGAATAATGCATTTGGCATGACTGAATATCTGTAACGGCACTGCTTATGTTTTTAAAATACGTTTTTAAAACAGTGTTGTGATAAACATAGAAGTTCTTGTTCACCTCAGTGATAAAGACTACATTACGGCAATACATAAGTCATATTTCTCTACTTAGATTTATTAGTGTGAAGAAAATTGCTCTTCTGAAAAACAAGTAATACAGACACATTATTCCTGTAGCAAAAGGTGTTATTAATCCACACATTGCATTCCAGTTGCATGGACTCTGTTTATTATCTGTGAAAGAAACATGACTTCAGCTTTCTCTAAGCAATGCGGGAAGCAGCTGCTGTTTTATGATGAGAAGTCTCTTGCTTCCTCTTCCTTCTCTCTTCCTTGCTCTTTCTTTTCAAGGGATACCTTGATGTCTTGATGCATTTTTAGAGGAGATTCACTCAGTATAAAAAAGTAGAGTGGCACATTGATACAACTTTCTATGTTTTGTTCTTCTAAATTTAAAATCAACTAAAAACCAGAAAGTCATTATGTGTGGTACAGAGTTGGAGAGGATGACTTAAGGACGTAAGTCCTTAGTGCCTGAAAGAAGTGCCTGAAAAAGAGCTTTGAAATCCTAGAGGTTTAGCACAATCAAGAAAATAAATAAATAAATGGGAGCGAGAGTAATAATATGAGAAGATAATCCCTTTTACCAGGTGCTTAGGAGAAAATGTTCTAGGGTGGACTCTTGAACAGAGATACTCCATTAATTTCAATCTTGTTCTTCCTGTAATTCAACATAAGAAGTTATTATTCTTACTGCCCAGTCATGTCCTTTGTGAGGCAAATAACACTGCAGATCTCTTTCAGTGTCTTTTGCAGTAATATTGGCAATAACCTTGCCACCATTATGGTTGCATGTCTATTATGAATCGTACCTTTGTAATTTATACTATAAATTTATAATAAATGATATGTACTATATATAAAGTATATATACTACGTATACCATTATAAAGGTAATAACCATTAAGTCACTGTGTTCCAGATCAGAAGAAACAGGACTGTTACTGTTTTTTCATTGTCATTGGATTTCTGTCTAGGGAATTCTTTATCTTACGGTGAACCATATTCTAATTCCATATTCTAAACTAATTTTAAAGCACCCATTAATATAATTGTCAAATTAGTCCACTTTTAAATGAGATAGAAGTGTTTGAGAGTGTGAAAGAACTTAGTTATGAAATTGGTGATCTTAGCGTAGAGACTGAATGGCCCTGTAAAATGAATTCACACTTGGTTTTGGTTCATAGAATCATGGAATCATAGAATGTTTAGGGTTGGAAGGGACCTTCAAAGGCCATCCAGTCCAGCCCCCCTGCAAGGAGCAGGGACATCCCCGACCAGATTAGGTTGCTCAGAGCCTCATCCAACCTGGCCTTGAATGTTTCCAGGGGTGGGAATCCACCACCTCTCTGGGCAACCTGTTCCAGTGTTCTGCAACCCTCATTGTAAAAAATTTTTTCCTAATATCTAATCTAAATCTACCTTCTTCTACTTTAAAACCATTACCCCTCATCCTGTTGCAACAGGCCCTACTGAACAGTCTCTCCCCATCTTTCATTCTGTTCAAAGTTAAAGTTTGTTGCTAACACTTCACTAGGACAACTTGCTTGGTTATATCCTCTGAGATTTGTTCTCTCTATTGATAAATACAGTACTTTAATTGTTGTCAGTGTTCTGTCATCTTTTGTAAATAGTATATTCACCTGAAATAAGAAAAAATAAAACCAATAATATAATATTACACATTTAACTTTCTATTTTTCCTGTTTTTCTCTTTATTAATAGAACCTGCCTCACCAATACAATTTTGTTTATATTTGGATTTCAAATTCAGATCTATTTTTCTCAATACAGTCTCACCAAATTGAAACTGGCTGAATGTGTATTGTGTATGTGTCTCAATATATTTAGTATTTCCTTTGTACTAACAGAAAACAGCAGATATGTAAACTGGGTGTGTTCTCAAGATAAACAGTTCAGTAATTTACCCTGGCTCTATGACTCTGCTACAAATGGTTGCTTTTCATTTAAAATATTTTTAATACTCCTGCAATAAAAAATGCAAGACTTTTAAATTCAGGGTCTGAAAAGCTTCTTAAAACATGTAATAATTAAAATAAACTGGTTTTTTTCAAACTATAAAAATCATAAAGCCAAAGCTAATGTAATTCCTATAATCTGTTTCTCTGTGAACTTCAATTTCTTTATACCAGATAACCAAATTAATTTTTATTTGTTCTACTTGAATTTCTTTACAGTGCTTAACTAGTTGTTTCTGAGGAACAAAGTTTATTCACCCATGTGCTCTTCCTTGTGAAGTGTCACCAGAGTACCAAATTACCTAGCTGTGTAAATAGAATCTGTCATGTATTCCCCTGATATGAAGGTGCAGTGGTTAATTCAGTCATGTTAGTGAAAGTCCATCAAGTAGCTGTAGCTGTCATTGCTTGTTATGATCAAACAAGCCTGCTTATCCTATATCTGCAAAACAAGAGAGCAATTTTAGAGGTTTATTTTATTATAAACTAGTATTCTAGTGCCTAAGGTAAGCTTCTACATTTCTCCTTTTTTCTTTTGCTAACCAACTGAATCAGTTATTTGGCTTCTATATGCAATATTCAAAAATCTAATTTCAACCAAATCATCATCATAATAATCTGCTAGCTCATTAGATCAGCAAGTATCTATTTTTATTTTTGTATAGAAAGATTTAGAGTTTGTAACTTCTGTTTTTTTCTGAGTGGCTTTTATTCCCTTGTGTATTCTGACTCTGCATGAAATAGTATATATTAACTTACAATATGTAAGTATGGCTAAAACTTGAATAGGCTGAGGGGCAAAATGTGAAATTTTCTTTAAAATGTAGTAGCCATTGTACCAAAATAAAATGCCTATATTAAGGACCTTCTCTGAGGACTGTTACCGTACATAGCACACAGAGTTGTGAGATCCCACCATGGCACTAAGAAAAAGCTAAATGCCTGTGAGGATCCCTGAATCATGCCCATCACAGAGCAGGGAGGAAGGACGAGAAAGAGGCAGAGAATTGCTGTTTCCTTACTAGTCCTTTGCAAGGTGACAGCATCTCCTAGCTCCCGCTTCAGAATGCATCCTAGGCTAGGAAGCCTGTGGTGGCACTGCTGATGTGTCACCCTTTGGCTGCCCTAGTGTAGCTGCACTAGCTGCTCTCTTGTCCCAGTGTCCTCGGGGACTGGAGGCTGCATCCTTTCTCAGTAGGTGTGCCAGTAGCAAAAGCTCTCCCTATGCTTGTTTAGTAGTCACTCAACTACACCGCTCTGGGTAGAGCTGTGCTTTGTTACATGCCCGTGAGTACCAATAGGTTGTTTCAGAGCCAAGAATCCTGTCAAAGACTACCCAGTGAATACTACACAGTTGCTAATAAACACATATAGCATGTGGCTGCCAGATCATTTCAGTCACTTTAGCTGCAGGTGCACTATTTCAAATGTTGGTTTGCTTGATACGTTACTGAGCCATAAATAAAACATTATCATTCTGATTCCTGAGCACACTGCACTTTTACATAAATGTTTCCGTTGGTTCTCACCTCTCATCAAAAACTTTGGGTCACAAAGCACTTTCTTCTAAACAATCAGTAATCTGTCTATTGTTATAGAAATCTTTTTTCCCCATTGTTTTTAATTATAGACCTGTTGGCAGCCTTTCATTTATCTCAAAGATTTTGAACATCCCTTCTTGTCATATTTTTCACATTTGATTAACTCTTAAGAGTTTATCTGGATTTGAGCATGCACATTCTGATTGCTCTATTGGCTGTTGGGCAAATTTCTTCTAAAGGTGCTCTGGTTCATGGAATACTTGGGGATATTTTTCCTTATTTTAATGATATAAGTTAGCATGATTTTATTAAATATATAAGCATGTATTTTGGAGAAAGGACAAACAGATGTTCACAGATCATTCTGTATTGTTTGATGATTTAGTTCCTATCTTGAAGTTGCTGTTTTAGTGCTTGGTTGTTAAATCCTTAGAGTAAAGTCAATAATATTTGGTACAAGTTTCTCTTTTTGATTCAGCCATTTGTACAGAATTTGTGAACAATTATAATTATTGTGTAGAATATTTTTGCTTCTGAAGTCAGTTAAGAAAAGACTGTCTGTTATGGAGTTCTGGAGAAAGAAGTTTAAAGCCTATAGAAAGAGAGTAATGTCTGTCAAACGTAGTAGACCATAATCTGAGGTACTCTAAACATTATTTGGACTTCTGTGGACAGATGTTCATTAATATTAGCTATAAGTTTAGTACTGGTGCTTCTAGAGGTATCTGTTGGCTTTAGAACCATCATATTTTCTAGTACATGTATGCATTTATCTGCATACCTATAGACATACACACAGAGACATAATTTAGTAAAAGTTTTTGCCTTTTATTTGATAAAATTTGCTTATTTCTGAGATCCAAGGCTAAAATATCTTTGAAATGGAATACAGAGAAGGTTTAGATGTAGGCAGTTTTCTGCCAGTGCGGTGCTGTTACTTAAAATGTTTTCCCTCCTCTTTCAAAGATGTTCTGATTAAGACCTTATTTTGTATGGAGACTACCATAATTTTTATTCCTCTCTTCCTCATATCTGTTGCTTGTAGACTGGAAATAAGCTAGAATATAGCTTCCTATTGTAAAAAATAGAGTAAGATTCAGAAAAATTATGGCAGTAGGAATTAGGCTGATTTTTGCAAAGCATATCCAAAAAAGTTGTAATAAAATGAGGGGTAATGGTTTAAAAATAGAGGGAGGTAGATTCAGATTAGATATTAGGAAGAAATTTTTTACAATGAAGGTGGCAGAACACTGGAACAGATTGCCCGGAGAGGTGGTGGATGCCCCATCCCTGGAAACATTCAAAGTCAGACTGGATGGGGCTCTGAGCAACCTGATCTGGATGGAGATGTCCCTGCTCCTTGCAGGAGGGTTGGACTAGATGACCTTTGAAGGTCCCTTCCAACCCTAATGATTCTATGATTCTATGAAAAGTAATGAAATTAGTTGATTTTATTTGCTTTAATGTACTTCATTAATAAATCACATTTTGTCAATAATTAAGAATATAACAATTTTCCTTCTTTGAGATGTATAGGTAGTTTTCCTATAGGATTTGTTGAAAACAGATGTAATTTAAACTTGTTTACTAAAATACATATTTTCGACAGATTAACTTTCTCCTTTTTTGTAAAAAAAAAAAAAAGTTAAGTCTCCCCCTCAAATGAAAGTTAAAAAGCTCCCAAGCAAGATCTTTCAATAATGATCAAGTAAACAAGTATCCAGAGGTTGTTGTCCTGAGACAGGATATTAGCTGTCATAATCATGCCAGAAAATATCATGACAGTTTATTTCATAGCTCATATAAACAAACAATAATGAAATTAAATCATAATGGAGTCCTATGTTTATGCAGGATTGTTATCCTAGAGTGAATGCTGTCACAGTCTTTTAATGCTGTAGGCTAAAGGAAATGGAAGCAGATTCTATCCTGCTTCCACCAACTGATTTTAGGAAGGATTGCTACCTCAATTTACCTTTTTTATTGTAGGATTTTTTTTTTTTAATTTGTGAATGATTTCTAGGTTTGATTTATTTCTTCTTTCCTTTAGGAATGAAACTGTTTTCATATATGGAGTGTGGCTGCTGTGTTTGCCTCAACTGTAATGGTCAGAGAAAAAGCCATTGCACTTACAGAGTGGGATTGTATGCTAGAACTGATCTTGAGCAATGATTTATTGGGATTTGGTCAACTTTTTTCTTGTTGGATTTATTAATGACAAGAAAAAAATATTTAGAGTTCAGTTCCTCTAAAGATATCCCTGGCTGGTCATGGCTTCACATAATTTTCCACTATCATGTTAGCATCTCTTGCAACCACAGTCTTTCTGCAGGATGCCTGTTGCCCAGATACCAAGTCTGCCAGTGCTCAGGTTAAACGATAGAGTGAGATTGTGCACAGACTGGTAGGGATGCAGCTGTTCACACTTATTTACTGGAGTCTGGAGAGAAATTGCTCCACAGACAAATTTTGCTAAGTATAAAGTATATGGGATCAAAAATATTCACAAACAAGCTCCTAATGGCTTTCTTTGAAGTGAAACTGTCTGAATTCTTTATTTTTAGTCTTATGTGGCATAATTGGCTTAGAGAAGTATTGCAACATCTACTCTCATAATTAAAATAAGGTAAAATTTTAAATATTAATAAATAGTTTCCTTGTGAGTATGACATACTGATTAAATGGGTTACAAACCTTATTAAGACTAGTTTTTGCTTGATAACAATGCATGACTATAGTTGACTTTTGTTTGATCCAGGGTTTCTCTAAATTAAAAAGAACAAAGAATATCAGATAAAAATTAAACAGCACAGAAATGTATATTTCATAATTCTTTTTGAAATGCAAATATGTTACAAAACATATTTGCTGTATGTTCTCAAGTTGTGTTTGATATTTATAAAGATTACCTATCACTGCCTTCAATTAAAAGTTCACTTATCAAGGATAACCTCTATGTTTTTCATATTATAACTGATAAATCTCATTCTTTCAGTAAGATGAATGAAACCTTCCCTAAAAACTGTAATGGTGCCAGATGGTGTCCAAGAGTGCTTTTGACTACTGTAATTTTAACATAACACACAATACAAATTAGTAGCAAAAGGGAGAAAAAAAATCCAATTTGCCTTTCCCCTTCCCCAAAATAGGTATTTTATTTGTTGCATGGGTCTGAGGTAAGAGTGAATTAAAATAGCCTCTGTTGTCTTACTTTGCTCTAACACAGTCAGTCAATGATGTCAATGGCAATAGTTTTCTGTCTAGTTCAAAATGTTTTTAAGAAAATTCACTAATTTAATTTGATGTGTCAAAAAGAATACAGAATCACAGAATTATCAAGATTGGAAAAGACCTAAAAGATCATCCAGTCCAACCATCACCAATACTTCTCAGCTAAATCATATCCCTCAACACAACATCCAAACGTTTCTTGAACACCCCCATGGTCGGTGACTCCACCACCTCCCTGGGCAGTG
>JAAGAY010004177.1:0-13543 GCA_011801015.1 Ardeotis arabs | reverse complement strand
ATTCAAATTTGTAGGAAAAAAAAATCCAATATGACCTTTGTCTTTGGTGCAGAGACAGCTGTGGAAATAAAGCCACCAAAATAAATACAGGGGAAATTGAATGGAAGGAGAAAGAGGCAAGGGGTTCTCTGGTGAGAAGAAAAATTGGGAGAAGATAAAATGGAACCAGCAGGACCTGAAAGGTGCCACTTGAACCTTGAAGGAGATATGAAAGTCGGAGAGGAAATGAGGAGGATGATTTGAGCTATGCATTTGTGCTTCATCATGTTCTGCAGTGAAACCCAGGGTGAAATGTATGAGTATTCACTTATCTCACCCTACAAAGAATAACAAGACAGACAGTTAACAGGTGGTTACCTGTGCTGGTACACATGTATGAACAATGTATTGACAGTTCAAACTTGTTAGTGGCCGAGAGAGTGATAATATAATAGAGCTGTTATTTTAACCAGTTTGTTTTTCGAAGTGTTGATATTACACATCCAAAAATCTCTGTAAATTATGAACTCTCAAAATTATGAAATAAGAGACGATCTTTTTAATTTGAAATATGATGTAGTCTTTAAATATATGACTAATTTTGCTTCTGTGACATACATATGCACAAGATGGTGATTTACCTTTACACAAGTAAACTTAAACTTGATATTTCCTTAATTGCCAGAGGTTGTTTTTATAACACTATTTTTAACATACTTACACATTCAGTAAAGATACAATGCAGAAATTATCATTATCTTAATTTCTTGAACTACTATCAATTTATTTGCATTTGCTGTTTCTGACTGGATGATACCACTTGGTGGAAGATCTGGAAAGCCATAGTTAGAGAAGAGTTGTTACATGATCTCCCCACAAGTTCAAAGTAATTTATGTCCTTTTTCAGATGGTGCTTCACACTCAACCTAGTAAGCGATCCCATCTGCTGCCCCTAGCTCTGGTGGTGAACCGTCCTATCCTTACGCTCAGCAGAGTGCAGAAACCACAAGTTATCTTTTTTTTACTTTTCCCAGAACTCCATGTTAAACACGATACAAGGAATTCAGTAAATGCTTGAGGGTAAGATAAATCTTGCTGAAATTTCATCTTCCTTAGCCAGGGTTCCCCAGCACTGAGAGGTGAGGGAGAAGGCACCACCAGAATAAAATGGGTGGTTCATTACACTCATGTTAGACTCCTGTTTCAGAAGGGGATGAATCAGCCTTAGAACAGCTCAATTATACACTCCAATGAGATGGCTTACCTTAGGGAAGATGAGTCCCATGTTACACTGCTTTACAGATACGCAGCTCAAACACAGTGCTGATGTAAAGCAATGCACATCTTTTCACAAATATGAGGAGAGGCATTTTAACTTAAATATTTTTAACACATGGTCCCATGTTCACCATGAGCATACAGCAAGCGAAGGATTGGTAACTGCAGTTTATCATAGACAGTAATTCATTAAATTTTAACATTTGACTGAGCTTAGATCCCAGTCAAAGTCTGCTACATAGATGTAGTCAAAGTACTAAAGGCTTATAAATCTCCTAAAGCTAGAGATTATGTACTTTTGAAAATTTATTCTTGAGCTAAATTTCTTGTTCAACTAGAATACTTCTCTGTAATAGTAGCTCTCATATCTATGTCTTCCCAAGTTTGTTCTTTCCTGTCTCCTTTTCATGAGGAAGTGTTGGCTACCAAATATCACCACAGGGATTGTTAACACTTTTATTTAAATGTGTATTTTTGATGCATAATTTCCCAGATGAGACTTCTTCATCACTGTGGATGGGAGAAAAAAAAACCAGAAACATTAAAAATCTTTCTTCTCTAAAACTCTGTTCTTCTCTACAGAGAAAACAGAAAATAAAACTTTCTAACTAATCTCACTATAGTGTGAATTCCAACCCTTTTTTCTTTCAAACCTTGCATAATTTTGGCTGTTGATTCTATTTTAACAACTTTTGCTGGAACTCTTTGACTAACAGTATTTTTAATTTATTCTATGTTTCTACACACCTCTCTGCAGCTCTCTAACTAGGCCTGGGCAAGTCTGTCTCTTTCAACAGTTTGGCCGACAAAGGTAATTAGGAGTGATGTTCTTGCCAGCTCTCCAGGGGAAATATTAAGGAAAATAAGCAAGGATGGAACAGCAAATATTTTCTCTAGCTCAAAAAAAATCCACAAAAGGCACCTGCACAGTAATTCATCTTTTTCCAAATTTCAGATCATTGGCTTCAAGATTTTGACAGTATTCAGTCTCAATTGGAGGCAAGGGCATTTCTGCATTGCCTAGACGAACACCAATCTTAATCTTCTCAAAAGCGAGAAACAATTTAAGCTTAGAAGAAGCATCTTGGTTCATTCTAAATCTGTCTGTGTACTGTTGTATATTGGAAAATCATGTGGACTCCAATTTTATCTGCTTAATCAGTCCTCCCTCCAAAGTTATTTCTTGCTTAGCTATTAACTTGTTACTTGATACTCTATCTAGATATAGTTTAATTTCTGCATTTAATTAATTTTCTTTTCTACATTCACCTGCTCTTCTAAATTAGCTGTAGTTTTCCAAGCCCTTTTAGTTGGCAGTTGCTTTACTGTCTTTATTTTTTTTACATATTTCTTTGCTTCAGGAATCTCTTCTTTTCTCATAACATCACAAAAATTACTAATTCCTCTTTTGCCCTGAGGACATTATTATTCTCTCTATATTTGTAATTATCTACTCTCGTCCTCAGAAATTATTTACTGATATGCTTCAGCTAATATTTTAGACCAAAAGTTTGTAGATGGTAATGGTTTTTTTTAGCTTCTCCTCTACCTCTGTTGAAGGTCTTTATTAGGGAACACTGCAGCCATTACATCAATATAGAATACCCATGAGCAGAGAAATTCTTGTTTTAGCTGGCCTTGCGAGTGTTTGTCACTTTGTCCTGTTTATTGCAAGGAAAAAAGGTTACAAAAGAGAACTGCTATGTTCTTGTCCTAAATATTTTTAAGGACAAAAGAGAATTTATGTAATGAAATTCCTACATATTCCCTAGAAAGCATTTGGCTTCTGCTGTATTTTCTGTTTCTCAAACTTATGAGGTACTACTTGGTTTATAATTCCTGTTCTGGCACAAAGTGCACTGAAACCATATACATTTTAAAAGAAACACACACATGATGTACAGTAATACACAGACTGAATGCTACACAGTGAAAAACAAAGTCTCAAAGCACAAATTCTTCATAAAATATTTTAATTATCATACAGTCATGCAGTAGTGCTATACACTATTGTGTCATGAAAATGTTAATGCTGTAATTCACATCAAAATTACCTATGTTGGAACATCTACCACTTAATAACTCTGTAGTGGGTGCCGAAATACAAAGAGAAAGTTAATAAGACAATGTTAGTATATTGCACTGTACAGATTGATGGCCCTACCATTGTACCTACATCATAGGCCAGTGAACTTGCCTTCAGGCTTGAGGGAGGGTCCTATATTAACTGCATAATCAAAATATTTTCCTTTCCAGAGTTTATTAAAATCAATATGGTCTCATGAAAAATCTCCATCACAAGAAAACATCTTTTTCATATGGGAAAAAACAACCAACACAAAAATTAGATGTGATCTCATCCTCTAGAGATTAAATTATATCCTTCCTCCTTACAAAGAGTAAAATCAAGCCCTCTTCCTTGTATTTTAGTGATACTGACTTTACAGTATTTTATAAAATTTAGTTGTATGGGGTGAAAGAAGGGTATTTCTCTACGGAAAGTTAACTTATTGATGCAGACTACATGGTTTGCGATTTGAAGATATGGCTGCAGCTGAAAAGGATCTAGGGTCAGTAAGTCCCTTGTGGGGCCCATTTACCTTGCTACCAAATTCCATCTTATCTTGGATCAGAGGAAAACTTCTTCAAGAAACAATTTAAATTCAGACAAATCAGACTAAACCTTGCATATTTTTTTCTAAAACTCAAGATTCAGAATGAGCATTATCCTAAAAAAAAAAAGTCTGTGTGAACTAAGAATGTAAAAACTTAACTCTGTGTTCAGTTTCTGATACTAACTTTCTGAACTATGGTCAATATAGGAGCAGGCAACTCAAGAAGAGTACAAGGATCTTGTTAGGTCATGTAGAGACAAAATTAGAAAGGCTAAAGTCCAGCTGGAACTCAATCTGGCCACTGTTGTTAAGGATAACAAGAAATGTTTTTATAAATACATCAACAACAAAAAGACAGCCAAATAGAATCTCCATTCTTTATTGGATGTTGGCGGGGGGGGAATATTGTCACCAAGGATAAGGAAAAGGATGAGGTACTTAATGCCTTCTTTACCTCAGCCTTTAATAGTCAGACCAGTTATCCCCAGGGTATTCAGCCCCCTGAGCTGGAAGACAGGGACAGAGAGCAGAATTAAACTCCCACAACCCAGGAAGAAGCAGTTATTGACCTACTATGCCACGTAGACATGCACACGTCTATGAGGCCAGATGGGATCCACCTGAGGGTACTGTGGAAACTGGCGGAGGAGCTTGCCAAGCCACTCTCCATCATCTATCAGCAGTCCTGGTTAACAGGGGAGGTCCCAGATGGTTGGAGGCTTGCCAATGTGACACCCATTTACAAGAAGGGCCAGAAGGAGGATCTGAGGAACTACAGGCCTGTCAGCCTGACCTCTGGGTCTGACCTCGGTGCTGGGAAAGACAATGGAGCGGTTCATCTTGAGCGCACTCACCAGGCATGTGCAGGACAACCAGGGGATCAGGCCAAGCCAGCATAAGTTCATGAAGGGCAGGTCCTGCTTGAACAACTTGATCTCATTCTATGATCAGGTGACCTGCCTAGTGGATGACAGAAAGGCTGTGGATGTGACCTACCTGGACTTTAGCAAAGCCTTTGACACTGTGTCCCACAGCGTTCCCCTAGAGAAGATGGCAGCTCATGACTTGGACAGGTGTACCCTGTGATGGGTTAAAAACTGGCTGGATGGCTGAGCTCAGAGAGTTGTGGTAAACGGAGTTAAACCCATTTGGCTGCCAGTCACAAGTGGTCCTGCCCAGGGCTCAGTACTGGGGCCAGTTCTGTTTAATATCTTTATCAACAATCTGGATGAGGGGGTTGAGTGCTCCCCTCAGTAAGTTTGCAGATGACACCAAACAGGGTGGGAGTGTCAGTCTGCTCAAGGGTAGGAAGGCTCTGCAGAGAGACCTGGACAGGCCGTACACATGGGCCAAGGTGAACTGTATGAGGTTTAACATGGCCTAATGCTGGGTACTGCACTTCGGTCACAACAACCCCATGCAACGCTACAGGCTTGAGGAAGAGTGGCTAGAAAGCTGGGCAGTGGAAAAAGGCCTGGGGTTGCTGGTAGACAGCCGGCTGAACATGAGCTGGCAGCGTGCCGAGGTGGCCAAGAAGGCCAACAGCATCCTGGCTTGCATCAGGAACAGTATGGCTAGCAGGAGCAGGGAAGTGATTGTGCCCCTGTACTTGGCACTGGTGAGAATGCACTTCAAATACTGTGTGCAGTTTTGTACCCCTCAGTACAAAAAGGACATGGAGTTGCTGGAACGCGTCCAGAGAAGGGCAACGAAGCTGGTGAGGGGTCTGGAGAACAAATCTTATGAGGAGCAGCTGAGGGAACTGGGGTTGTTTAGTCTGGAGAAGAGGAGGCTGAGGGGACACCTCATTGGTCTGTACAACTACCTGAAAGGAGGTTGTAGGGAGGCAGGTGTTAGTCTCTTCTCCCAAATAACTTGTGATACAACAAGAGGAAATGGCCTCAAGTTGCAGCAGGGGAGTTTTAGGTTGGATATTAGGAAACACTTCTTTACTGGAAGAGTGATCAAGCACTGGAACAGGCTGCCCAAGGAAGTAGTGGAGTCACCATTGCTGTTCAAAGAACATATCGATGTGGCACTTCAGGACATGGTCTAGTAGGCATGGTAGTGTTAGGTTGATGGTTGGACTCTTCCAACCTTAAGATTCTGTGATTCTATGATTCTTGAAATCTAGAAAAATGAACAGTAAAATTTGACTACCTTGTCTTGCCTGACTGCAAAAAAACCCAGTAAATTCAGTATGAGAGATATATGTCCAAAAAGCATTCCTGAAGAGACCATTCTGATAGTCACCTACACATAAATTATATTTCAAGACTATGAGCATGAGACACTCATTATGATACACAGTCCATGTATAGTGACAAATAATGAAAATATCTATTTTCACAGCTAGCATTTCACAGGAAATCAAATCTGAATGATACTTCAGTAGTATACATCTATTTTGTCCAATCATACTTTGAAGCTGCACTACTAAATATAACATATCTGAAAGGATTCAGGTTAGAAAATATATACGTATACATATGTATGTATACATATATACATACTAGTGCTAGAAACTTGTACAGCATGTGGTTCAACTGCTGTAACACATGCTTAAAATAGCGGCTTTGCACCTATGGAAGACAAAGAAGTTGAAAAAAAAAAATGGATGCCCAAAAGTATGCACCAACATGTTAGAGTATCTCAACTTTTGCTAAATACAGTGTCTTTCATGAAATATTTATCAAATATAAAACCAGGTTGAAACTCCAGCTGTAAATATACTTATTGCAAATTTTGGCAATGATTTGAAACAGTCCAAGATTTAAATGTAACAATTTTATGAATAGGAATGTGGAAGGATTGGAAAGTTAAATAAAATGACCTTTTTAGGAAACCTTTAGAGATCTGAAGTACTCAGTAGATTTTGGATATATATTAACAAAAGGAAATTGAGACCATTAAAAGCATGAGGAAGCAGAAAGCATTTTTTAAAGGGTGGAAAATAAAAGGGAGATTCAAGGTCTGGGGAAATGGGATTAAGCTACATTTTATGGTTCCATCTCCATCTGTGATAATCTGGCCAGGACTTGTACCCTGACACACTGGCAGATACATACATGTTTCTGTCTTACTGGCTGATAAAATAACACGAAGTTATTGCTCCTGATTCACAGTAATAGAGGAATATGTGAAAGAATGTTGTGGGGGTTTTTGAACAAAGGACATGTAAATTTTCAGGTTAGAAACAAGAATAAAGAAAACAAATATGAAAGTTTACCAAGTGATGTAACTATTTTATAGAGTGAAAAAATGATGAATTTTATTATTTGAAGAAATATACAGCATTCAAATTTCCTACACTGGGGGTAAATGTAACACTAGCTTTCAAACACTGTTTGCTTTTTTACTACTCCTTACATATTTGTAAAGACCAATGACTATTATTGGAGGGAATTGACATGATCTTTCCATATTTGTAAAGGCAAGCTCTCCCACTGATTTTGGCACAGGCTGTTTGTAGAGAAAGGGTGCTGGGCTGGGCCCACAACAGCTTGCTTTTATTTAAGCTACAATTTTCATTACTGCAACTCATGTTAGTCATCTTCTAGGGAGTAGTTTGCTCCCTAATTCTTTTCAATACTATATACTTAGGGTATTTCTGTTCTGTGACTTGGATGTGTGCTGAAACTTATGTAAAACTACCTCTAATTGATTTTATCATACACTTAAGATGTAGAATATTTTGCCCTTAGACTTGCAGTATTTGTTCAGCCACATAATGCTTTTTCTATTCTGTGCTGTTTAGAGGTCCATGAGTATTAGTACATGGGGCAGCTGGTTTGTACTATTCCCGATATGCATACATGTCCTGAAATTACACCTTTGACTGCAGGGTGGACAGGCCAAAAGGGAAGTGCTGAAAGTTGGCTCAGCCTGGTGCTTATATCAATAGAAATCACTCGGATGAAACCACTGAGGGGTGGAAGGAAGACCTTGGCTGAATCAGAAAGTGTTAATTGTCTCTCCATCTATGGGGACTTTTGCCAGATGATACAGCTGGTGCAAAGACTGTGTTGGACAGCTGTTTACCACCACTACAGCAAAGGTACAGGTGTCTCATACTGTCTGCCTTAACTGAAGGATCATGATATATCATATCATGATATATCACGTCATGATACCCGACAATCTGTTTCCAATTTAAGAAAAGACAATGGCAGGCTGGCTTACTTTGAAACATCTGCTTAACACTGTTATCCTAAAAGTTAGGCTTTGATTAAGTGCTTTGATGACTCAAAGTCTGACTAGAGAATAAGGACAAATGACAAAGCGATAAAGTCAAAACAATCTTGTTAATATTTTTTTTTCTAATTTATTGGCAGATAAGAGCTTCTCAAGATTTCATGATACGAAGTTATACAGTAGAAAGTCAAAGGTGAATTTTCCAGATCATGCATCACCCTTACATTGATTTTCATTAGCTTCTTAATGTTGAATCAGCCATTACCTACTATGTCAACATGCATTAAGAGCTATCATTAAAT
Source organism: Ardeotis arabs (assembly GCA_011801015.1). Taxonomy (NCBI): domain Eukaryota; kingdom Metazoa; phylum Chordata; class Aves; order Otidiformes; family Otididae; genus Ardeotis; species Ardeotis arabs. Next base: position 5,175 of record JAAGAY010004177.1, on the reverse strand, counting down.
GGCTTTTTATTTATTTAACTTCATCTTGAGAAGTGGAGAGGCCTGCTTTATTGAAGGCTTTCTTACTAAGAATGTAAAAGAAAATTCAAAAATGTTACACCTGCTGCAGACAAAAATATCTGTCCAGGGCTGATACAGAGCTTAAACTTCTTTTGCTTTGATGTGTTTGTACAAGGTAGCAGTATTTTTAACCCATGTTGATCTGCATACTGAAACTCTATTTTCCCCTTTGTTCTACAGTCCCAATACTGACTATAATACTTGAGATTGCTCTATATTTTTTTTTTCAGGATGACAATGTGGTCAAAAAGTTGTGAAAGAACCAAAGACAATAGGCCAGGTGGATACTAAGTGAAAATATACTGGAATATGCAGGACCTTACAGAGCAAAAGCACAGTCACAATGTCCTATTTATATAATCCTTTCATCCCCAGTTAGCTGTAAATGATTTTGTTTGGAATATCTTCCTGAAGAACACTTGTGAGAAGATAGGAAGATAAGCATTGTAGCTTTGCTTCCTTTTAGTCAAATAAATAGCTGTAGGCTTAACTGACAAAAGATAATACTGAACACAAACAGCTTCCATTTGGGATTTTTTTTTTTTCTTTTAGTGTTCCACCTCATGTTTTCTTTTTACGGTTTGGGAGATTGGGGTAGGATTTTTTTTGAGGGAAGAGGGAAGAAGAATCTTGTGAGTAGGTGAATTAATCTATTATTTACTTGGTTTCCCTGCAGTTTTCAAGGTATTCAGAGATAGCTCAACCTTTTAAAGCAACAAACAAGAGATAGTCACACAGATGAACTCAGTGGTCTGGATCCTGAGAGTTGTTTAAATTCTTCATCTTCAATGTCAAAGATTTCAAATTCCCAGTCTGTAATAAGTGAACTTGATGTAATGATAAAAATAAGTCTATATTTGTTTAACTCATGTTAGCTTGGCAAAAGAAACAGAAGAGTGAGATAAATTCAGTCCTGCCTTATAAGTCATCAAGAAAAGCACTCTTTTGTTCAGTGCATAGCTTTAATAAAGAATAGTGGTGCACTGGTATATTTGGTGGGATGGGATAAAAATCTTAGTTTTGTATCAAGGCCAAGCGATGACAAGAGAAGTTCTTTTGCTCACAACAAAATAATGGAAAATTGAAGTAATTAAGTAGTAATAAGTTCATGGCAGTGATTTGGGATCTTTCCATTATTTTAAGTATAACTACATTATTTACTGAAATATCCTTTGGGGATTTCAGCACAGGAATATTAGTAGAGAGATACTACTACTTATTAGTTGCACAAAGATATCAAATTAATTAGTTGAATAACTGTGTACAGTAGTACTTGGATTTGTAATGGCCTGCTCAATACAAAGAATAATTCAAAGAGAAATAATGACAAAGGAAAAAACTCTAAAAATAGCTTAATTATGTTTTAAAATTCAAAACTTACACTTGATACTCTTGCCCAGGACAGCAAAGTAATGAAAAATGGGCTTCCTTTAAGACGGAAGAGAACTCCCTTAGAAGTCAGGGAGGGAGACTGCACTGTTTGCTTTAAGTTACAGAGGTATTTAAGTGCTTTACTGTAGTGCCTGCTGTAGTACTGGATAGGGCTTGTATTCCTGAGTTGTTCTGCCAAGCAACTGTGTTTCAGGGAGCACTTGCTCCCATAGTTAGCTTTAATAACTTGGCCTGTTTGGAAATACTGGCATGTGACAGCTATAATCCACTCACAACACTCACGGAGAGCTATACAATTTATGTCTGCCCAAAATCTCCACTGAATCCTTTCTCTGTATTTTTCACCCTCTGGCTAAACTTTAATATGACTAAAAGAAAAAAAAAAAAAGTCCAGTTGTACTTGATAATCCTTGAGAGAAACTTAATCTCTCTATCAGCACTGGCATGTGTGTTGCACTGTACACATCACACCTGCTCTGAAGCAGTTCTCTCATTCCTTCAGGACAACTTCTTTATGAGCCTCTAAGTACTGAACAGAACACGTATAAACCAAGTGGCAGATGTTCTTAGTAAATCATTGAGAGGCTCACATTAAAAATTAGCCACCTGTGTATTTATCTGTTCTTTTCTAAGTATCAATAAATTATTTAGAACATTGAAATGTCTGTTTGAATTTACCAGTATATTCTTGCTCATAGATATTTCTGTTCTAGTGTCCCAGGAATCAAAAAAGATTGGAGAATCCTTTAAATATTGTTAACTTATAGCAAACAACAAAATCTGTGGCTGCAGTAACACAGTTTCTGGCAACACTCCCCCAACCAACTTTAAAAGAAAAAAGGTTTCCAAGTTTCATCAGATTTACTACTTGCGTGTTTCTTCAATAGATGCCACCTGCCAAATATACAGGTCCAAAGCAGTCCTAATACAAACCTTCTCTTTGGAGAAAGTCAGAAATTTCCTAACTACAATGCTAATAGATTCAGTTCTCCCTTTAAAAGTGATTCAGTGATAACTGCAATACAAAATTTTCTCTATCTTATTTGTACTAAGCTGCAGTGACAGAATTATGCAACCAGTTCCTACTGCTGAGAATCTTGGTTTACAACTGAAATTCCTGAAATTCAGTAACATTCAAATCTAATGTCTCTTATACTTTTTTGTTCTCCTGGTTCTTGTCACCATGGCATAACTAAGCTGACTGAAAGCTATATGGCTTTTTGGCCCCTACCCAAGTTCAGGAAAGCTTTATGAGATAGTTAGAAACTATGAAATCAACAGTTTCTGAATATGTGCACATCTGGAGATCAAACAAATGATCAGAGCCCTGGCACTTAGCTGAAATCTGGCATTATGTACTATAAATGGTGGTAGTTCTTAAAGTTCTTAAAATTTAAACCAGCTCCATCTGCAACTAATCAGCTGCCTCCCAGTTGTACATGTGAGACAGGAGATCAAATAATGGCTTGAAGATCACCTGGTCCTCATAAAAGCCTGCTAGGAGCTGGGTTGAGGGGAAGTGGTGAATAGGCAGACTGGCTCTAGCAAGAGAGTTCAGCTTGACAGAAAGACCATGATTGATACCTTGAGCTTCTGTTGAATTACTTTGTTCCAAAAGAGTCAAACTTTGTGTCTAAGGGAAAAGTACTAAAATTTTGTGCTAGAAAGTATTTCACCTGAGTATCCTTTGCTAAAGCACTTACAGGTTTTTTTTCTTTCAGTAGCTTGTTTTTTCTTGTAAGCAGATTTCAAAATTGCTACAGATAACTAGGTCATTATCTAATTAGGTTCTTGCTCTGATTCATCCTGTCTCTTTTTCATTGTAAAAGCTGCTTAGGGATGGTAGTGAAGTTAGGAGATAAAAATACATACATGGGAGCATTTTCTCTTGCAGTAGAGGATTTCAGCCTCAGCTTTGCTATCAGAAGGTTTTCTAAGCACTCAGCATAAGAAGAAAATCGTATCTTGACAAGGATTTGATCTTCAGTTTTTCCTCTTGGAAAAATAAAGTTTTGAGAGGTTTCATAGCTTTAAATTCTGAGCTGAGACAGTTACCTGCCAAATTGTCAGAAGAGTGTATGTTAAACCACCATATGGTTCTTTATTATTTCTGACTGTGCAGCTTCTTGAACACAGAGCTACTTGGAAATTCCTGTCTGTAGTGCACAGTACACTCATGCGCTGGCTAATGAGACCCCATACCTACCCTAAGTACATGACTGTCCAGGGAGTGAGATACCTGAAAATTTGACTGAGACTTTGCTATTATCATGTCACACAACTTAACACGTCTTAATGCTTATACATAACTTGGTAGCTCTGCTCCACTGCTAAGGTTAGGAGAGGATAATAACATACTGACATGAAAAGGGAACCTAAGTGGAGAGTGGAAATAAAACATGTATTTCAAAATCAGCTTACTCTTGATTGATATTAATATTACTAAAGAAAGTTACACAAGAGTGCTATGAAGAGTAAAATGGAGATGTTGAGGTTCGGATGTAAAACAAACCAATTAAACCATGCTGCCTGATATCGGATGAAGCCACACGTGGTGACCTGGTCAGACCAACAGCATTAGTGCATAAAAGCAGAAAGTCCATCAAAACCAGATGCTACATCAATGTTTAACTATCATAAGCATAATACATTTGGAAGTGAGTACTGTGAACAAGGTATTGTGAACTCATTCTCTATTTTGAATATAAGCACAATGCCCTGAAGGAAACATACAACTTAAACCATAGTCTTAAAAAAAAAAAAAAAGAAAAAGAAAAAAAGAATAGTGCTATATAAATAGGGGGGAAATGGAGATTAAAAAAAAAATCCAACCCTTGTTGCTATGTTACTAGTCTTTGGAGCAAGATCATGCACACATGGAAATCAATGTCAGTTCTGCTTTTTTAGTTTTCCTCCTGTGTCATAACTCTCATAGTTCCTGGCTGGGAAACAGATGATAACAGAGCCAAGTCTTAATAAACTCTGAGTGGGGTACTCCAGCTGAACAGACCATATTTTGAGCAGAGAGATCCAGTAATTGCTCGTAGCAGGAATTGTAGACTTTTATTAATTGTATACTGAGGCTCAGAAGTGCGTTAAGGCACTTGGAATGTGTGGCATGGAAGCCAGGAGAGCTTCAGGAGACACTGTGGCTGAAAGGACACATTTCTGAGACATTACTTATTCTACCTCTGCAACAAGGGAAAAGAGGGAGGGAAAGCAGTGCCACAGTATCAAGATCAGCATTGCAAGAGCATGGCTTCATTGTACTAGATGCTGCTGAGTTAGAATGAAACTTTCCTGACCCTAAAGAGGTGCAGTCCAAGTGAAAAAACACAAGAAATACATGAGATCACAAAGAGGAACATGTGAGGAAACATGTCTTTGTTCAGAGTAGCAGGCAGGAATCTTGCCCGAACCACTGTCTTAACTGCTTTTTCGCTTTGCTTCCCATCTCACAGAAGCACTGAAATCTCCAACAAGGGAAAGAGAGCAAGAGTACTGAAATTAAAACATATGTGATGAAGAAATCTGCCCCAACTCATAGAATCATAGAATCATAGAATGGTTAGAGTTGGAAGGGACCTTCAGAGGTCATCTAGTCCAACCCCCCTGCAAGGAGCAGGGACATCCCTGACTAGATCAGGTTGCTCAGAGCCTCATCCAGCCTGGCCTTGAATGTTTCCAGGGATGGGGCATCCACCACCTCTCTGGGCAACCTGT